>LUCW03000112.1:95000-97500 GCA_001586965.3 Sphaeroforma sirkka | reverse complement strand
GTGTAGATACAATTAAATACGACAACAACAATCTTTCATAAACTTGTTCATATCTTCACCTTGTTTCTTTCTCTCATTCATTTCAAGCAAACCTTTCGACAAAACTATAGGCTGGCCCTGTCTTAGCACAAATGGGCTAGAATTGTCCAGTCTGTGACTAATTAGCCGTACCTTGAACACAATTTATGCACATATCAAGACAGATAGTCTAATTTGTGGCCAATTTACCAGACCTTGAACCGATTTGTGCACATTTACACAAACAGTTCAATTCAAGACTAATTAAATTTAGACACATTAACACAAATATTTCAATCTACAAGTAATTAACCATACCTTGAACCGATTTGTGCACACATCAACCCATCTAATTTGTAGACTTTTCAACCATGTCTTGACCCATGTTATTCACTCCGTTTCCAGCTACCGCCAGAGACTATATTGACTGTTACCATCAGCACGACTACCCAAGCGGCGGCAACGGCAAATGGTGTGCATGTGTGGCATATTTGGGTTTGTACTGGCTCGAATTTATGTGTATGTTAATTTTTATGTCGGTTCATTTCTGTATGCCTATATTCATATGTATATAAATGTATTTTATTTTATATGCCCACATATTTTGTACGTATGTATTGCTATATGCTATTATGTGTATATGTATGTTTCGTTCTACATGCGTTTATGTCTATATGTGCATATTTATTTGTTTATGTTCATTGCTATAGGCGCATGTTTATTTCTATGTTTCATACGCCTATATTTATATGTATGTTTATTTCTATATATCCAGACTTCTGTATATGTATGGCCGTTTCCTCTGTTGTACGTGTCCCGTCTGTGACTGTATGTGTCTCTTGCTACTGAGATAGGTACGCGTTGCTTCAGGTATATGCCTGTCCGTGTGTACCCCGAAGTGCTGATCATTGTATAACTACAAGTCTAATAAGCTTATGTCTGTATTTTTATCTGTATATATGGTATATCATGATGTAGGTATATACTCTGAGGTAGATAGTAACGTGCACCAAGTAGTCAGCACACACACACACACGTAACATACACCTACACTGAGCCAGGTACCAAACTCGTGTTTCCATGTCTGTATATTTATCTATCCGTACAGCCAAATGCATGCTTGTGTGTGCTTGATAATACAGGGTGATAGAATTATATACCTACCATTCATGAATGCTTCAGGTGTATTGGATAGAATGTTTGGAGTGGTATGTCACCCAATTAGAACAGAAGCCCTGATGCGACGCCAATTTGACTTGTATCAAATCTAAACACCGATTCTAGACTCCCGATCTTCGTCGCTTCTGAATTCCCAGTTCCCAATTTAGATATTCCAAATTCCAAATTCCCGATTCTGAATATTCTAAACCACTCTCCTATTAGGAATGGTGGTGTGCGTGGACGCCAAACAGCTGCAATTGGTACACCGTCAATCAGACGATTGGGCCAAAGTACTGCAGCGCATTCTGACCCCACCCCAGCCACCTATACCTGGGTATGACATAACACACACAACACTCAACCGTTCTTATTTGCGTACATATCTGAGTATATTTCCGTATGTACCTTTTTATACTTATATGTATGTAGAGATCGATATAATGTATATATATCTATAAATACACATTTGAAATCTCAGCTATCTATAAATACATATATATGTATGTATAGTAGATAAGATATACATATATGGCCTTCCCATTTTGCAGACGTTTGACATGTTTGTTTTGTTATTTCGTCTGCACCAATCTTATATATGTTGCCGTTGACACCCATATAATGCTATTTGTATAAACTTACTTTGTCCTAATTATGTATCTGTTCACAACCATTTATGACTTTTTGCATACCAATACTTTAGTCCTGATTATATATCTGTTGACAACCATACATATGTCTATTTGCATACTCGTACCTTTGTTCTAGTTCTATATCTGTTCACCCTCATATATACTTGCAGTTGAATCGGACGTAGTACATGATATTCCACATAGTTTTTGATTATTTTTCTTTCAAGTCTAAGCTTGTGGAATGAAACATGCAACGATGAATTCTCCTGTACGACACAACTTACTGCATGAATTCTCGTTTAGGAACAAAGAGTGTATTCGGATATACATATATACATACATACATACTTACTTACGTACATACATACATGCATATATATATACATACGTACATACATACAAACATACATACATACATATATATATATATACATACATACATACATGCATACCTACATACATACATACATACATACATACATACATACATACATACATACATACATACATACATATGATACATCATACATACATACATACCTGCATGCCTGCATACATACATACATACATATATATATATATATATATATATATATATATAATATGCGCATGCGTACATACATATATATATATGCATACATACGTACATACATACATACATGCATACATACATACGTACATACATACGTGCA
>LUCW03000112.1:85000-92500 GCA_001586965.3 Sphaeroforma sirkka | reverse complement strand
GTATATACCCATATATATAACTATGTACGTATATATACATACCCATATATATACAACTATTTACATATATGCATATACCCATATACATAACTGTGTATGTATACGTATATACCATCTATGTATATATCATAATTACTCATACGGCGAATACCCCTGATTTAGGTCAACTCGCTGGACGGGCGGGTGACCCTTCACACAGATTCCCTGGGCGTGTTAACCGATCTGGCTACGAACTACATGGAGCAGCAAGTGTCAGCGAAGGTGTCAAAGAATATGTCAAATGATGGCCAGGCAACTGGCAACCGGAATGTATCGGCCAGTGGACCAGGTGCACCCCATCGAGTGCTTTGATATGTATTTTATATGGTGTATGAATTTTTATATGGTATATAATATAATATTTATTTTATATAGTTTTTGTTTGTATGATATATATGATATTAATTTTAAGTGGTATATGGATTTTATATGGTATATAATATGATATTTTTTCTATATTGCCATTTGTTTTCCATCATATAAGATATGATATGTATTTCATGTGGTGTATGGATTTTTAAATGGTATATAATATGATATATGTTACGATACTTATTCTATGTGGTGTCTGGGTTTTTATATGCTATATACTGATATTTATATAATATGGTATCTGCTTTGTATGATTTTTGATATTACATTAATTTTGTGTGGTGTATTGGTTTTTATACGCTATATAATTTGGCGTTTATTTTATATGGTATTTATCTTGCATGATACATGATATGATATCAATTTTGTGTGGTATATGGAGTTTAGTATGATGTATGATACGATACATATTCTGTGGTGTATGGATTTTTGTATTATATTTGATATGATATTTATTTCATGTGGTATATGAATTTTCGTATCATAAATATGATATTTATTTTAAGTAAGTGTCATTTGCGTTTTTCAATGATATATAATATGATCTTTATTTTGTGTTATGTGAATTTTTGTATCATATATGTTATTGTGATGGGCATTCAAAATGAGCATTAGGGGCACCCAACAACGTCTATAAATATAGGGTTTATTCTATATTTCACACATGAACCACTCCTCACACCGCTGTTTTCTTCGTATACCTTGCGCTGAGTAGGGCTGGCGCGTGAACTAGACTTGACACAGAGTCAAGCTCTAGGCCTGACTTTGGCAGTGAATGAGGATCTGTACGCACCTGCACACACTCCATATCCCGAGAAAGGGTAAGTGTATCGAAACTTTGAGCTGAGACTGTTGTTCTTGTCGATGGGAGATATTAGTACGGGTGTATTTATCACGGCGTTCGGTACTACACCTATTTGGAAGAGTCATAGGGCCAAGGCACATGACTAAAGTCTTAAATACTTCGAAGAGTAGTTGTGACTCTCGTTGAAACAGAAGATCAAGCCACACCTCTCTGTATTCATTCCTATAGACAAACTGGGACTACTTTTATATCTGTTTATGTAGTGTGTACGTATGGCCGTCACATCCAGGACAGCGCCACGCCAACTACCCGACTATTATGTGCCGTTTGTAGCTCTGATATATGCATATATTTATTCTTGTATGTGCATATAGAAACAGATAGGATATTGTCTGTCTATCATTAGATTAGCGTATAGGTTTTTGCCATCTATTGTTACATAGTAAGCATACGGGCTGCTGTCTATCTATCATTTGATTTGAAACGTATGGGCTTTTGTCTATCTAGTATCGGATTGGAGACATATAGGCTTCTGTCTATTTTTATAATGTAAACATATATGCTTTTGTCTATACGGTATCAGATTGTAAACATGTATGCTTATGCCTGTATTGTATCAGATTGTAAACATATAGGCGTTTTTCCATCTATTATTATATTGTATACATATAGGCGTTTGTATATCTATTTTTAAGTTTCATAGTTATAGGTATAGGCTTTTAATCTATTTTTAGATTAGAAACGTATAGGCTGTTGTCTATCTATTATTGGATTTGCACAGTCTATGTCTATATATTGGCTGTATTATTCTACTTATGGCTTGGTACAATTCAACCCCACCCCTATTCGTTTTCCCAATAGTCTGACGTACCAAGCAAGGAAAGCCTTTGAAGATCTGCCCGGAGCTGGCGACGACCGGGATGACGACAACACCGGTATGTTTATTAGTAAAAACTGGTATGTTTACTCCGTTGATACCGGTATGTTTATTTAGTTAATATCAGAATGTTCATTCAGTTAATACCCCGATGTTTCTTCAGTAAATGCCGGTATTTTCTATATCAGCTAATTCCGGTATGTATATATCATGAAAACCGGTATATTTATTCCGTGGAAACCGGTATGTAGAACTAGCTATTATACATACTGGGATGTTCTTCCAGTTACTACCTAGATGTTAATTTTGTTACTGCCGGGATGTTTCTTTCTTAGGGTTAGGGTTAGGGTTAGAGTTTAGGGTATTAAGTGACTTATATGTTGTGTGGCAATCAAGTCTCCAGTAGCCTCATCCCATTCTATCCTCATGTCTCGAGTCAATTCATGATCTGTGTTGGTCCCAGGCACTAGTTCATATTTTAAAGTCATACACGCCAAATACAAAGTTTTGCAAATACAAAGTTTTGACGGTTTTGACCCAATTTGTTTTTGTTTTTTTTATAGTTGCTCATACCAATATATGGTACCAATTCCTGTAGACTACGAAACAAGCAGCGGCCACAGCTTCGAGATTATCGGGTCACAGACCAGACAGATACTGCATTCCATGGCACCTGCGCACACAGAGGCAGGAGAGGATGTTCTAGATCCTACTATAGGCCCTGACTTATCCGAATCAGACCAGCAATCAGCCATGCCGAGTGTTGACTATGAGTCATCGATACCAGGCCCGGTTCAGGACTCATCTATGCCCAGCTGTGTAGCAGGTTCCTCAGATATCGAAGATCCTGCCCACAATGATTCCTACGAGCGTGTTTCCATTACGTCTCTGCTTTCGCACGTCTCGTCGTCTATGGCACAGGTGTGTGCAACCGTATTCACCGCACACATGCTTGTCGTTTCCTCTTGTATATGGATGTAGAAGTTTCTATGTATTTATGTATTTGTATCTAACTAAATTTTGGCTTTTTTCTGGTTCTTCCATGTATCTGTATATATCATGGAATTTTTGTTTCCTTTTGTGTTTGTGTCTTATGTTTTCATGCATATGTATAACCATGGTTTGATTTCCTTCTGTTTTCATTTATGTATTTGTGTGTAACCTGGGTATGGTATCTTCGTGTGTTTGCACTTTCCTCTCATATATTCATGTATTTGTATATACCCGAGTGTTGCTTCGCTAGTATACTTCTTGTTTCCTCTACATATTTATATTCATGTATATATAGCCGAGATTTCAGTTTCCTAGTTCGTTCTTATTTTTCAGGACCGGTTCTTTAGTCTAGTATGGTTCAGAGAGTCTGTCGGAGTTCGAAATTCTACAGACATGCACCACGAATGCATGTTGGTTTTGCCTCAAGATCGCTGTCGCAAATTGTCACAAACTCCTTATTCACAAATATGTGCGACGAATATACTCACCTTCACTATTACGATATTCTAATTTTTTGTGGCACTTGGTAGCTGGGGTCGATTGCACCTTTGCAAGCTTCAAGTCATCCGCAAACAGCAGAAGAAAACGACGCTCTATCAAGACATGCGTACTACATCGATCCCACCGTGCCCATGGACGCCCCACCAGGTAGGTTGTTGTTGTTGGTTTAAGCCTGTTGATATATATATATATAAAAGTCTGTGTATATGATGTGTATGTATAGGTAGACAATCTATATATATATATATATATATATATATATACATATATATAAATGTATGTATATATTTATATATATATATATATATATATATATATATATATATATATATATATATATATATATATATATATATATATATATATATATATATAAATGTATATATATATATGTGTGTGTGTGTGTGTGTGTGTGTGTGTGTGTGTGTGTGTGTGTGTGTGTGTGTGTGTGTGTGTGTGTGTGTGTGTGTGTGTGTTTGTGTCTGTGTCTGTGTCTGCGCCTTTCTTTGTGTCTGTATTTGTAGCTGTAGCTGTATCTATTCAATCTTTCGGCAATATAGACGATGAACACACCATGCCCCTTTTATCTAACCCTATTTTGAACAACTGTGTAAGTACATATAAGAACTGAAGGAATCTATAAACAAAATTCTTACTCTGCCTACGATTGTCATTCATTTATTGACTTACCCAAAGACACTTTCAATGTCCCTCAGATATACTTTTTTTACTGACCACAGCATTGTTAAGTATCCCGATGTCGAGCAGACGTGTACGTCCATCCAGACACTTAAACTATAAAAGTAAAACTATCAATCTAAAAATAGATCCGCTTGCACACCGCATCCTTCCTGCACCTGTCCTGCAGATATGGCCTCGCATTATGATGAGGACACCTCCAATGCCCCTCCCACACACGTGCCGTGGTCGGATGGGCGGGTATGGATCTTAGACTACCACACGCCTATTACCGTACCTATCACACCCACTCCGTCGGCTGTGGACGGTCAGATGAATGGAGATGGCCTCTCCACGACGACTTCTGTTGCGGCTGAGGCTGAGACTGGCACTAGCACATACGGGGGGGTGCACGCACATGCCTATGCGTCTGTGCATGTCCCTGCAGCCTCTACCACTGCACATAGTAACAGAGCCGGCCAAGAAGCACAGACCGAGACAGTGGACTTTAGTACTGCTGTGGGTGTGGAGGCGAGTGCGGGTGTAGACGATGAGAGTGTGCTGCAGACAAGCAGTCCTTCTAGTGGCAGTGGTGCAGGCGGGAGCACCCAGGATGCTCGGCTATCAGTAGAACCCGAGCTATTAATAGAACAACCCAACCGCAAGGCACCAGTGAATGAAGCTGCGGTGCGGGATTGGATTGTGATGGACACTTGGTTTGCGGAGGAGGCGGATAGTTCGCCCATGCCGAGCGCAAAGGTGTGCTACTTTACTGGGTTACTTTGGTGGGCGTGAATCTATTTTTAGATTTTATTTTATTTTGCGCCAGAGTTGTTGGTGGACTTGAGTGGTGTGCTTTTTGTTGCGCTGATAAAATTTAGCGGGCTTAAATCTATATTTAGTCTTTTGCTAGGGCTGTTGGTGGATTATGTGGATGTGCTGCATACTTGGCTAAGATACTTTGGGCATGAGCAATTCTATTTTTAGTCTTTTACTAGAGCTGTTGGTGGATTGTGTGGATGTGTTGCATACTTGGCTAAGATACTTTGGGCATGAGAAATTCAATTTTTAGTCTTCTGCCTTAGCTGTTGGTGGATTGTGTGATGTGCTACATACTTGGCTAAGATACTTTGGGCATGAGCAATTCTATTTTTAGTCTTCTGCCTTAGCTGTTGGTCGATTGAGTGATGTGCTACATACTGGGCTAAGATATTTTGGGCATGAGTAAATCTATTTTTAGCCTTTTGCCTTAGCTGTTGGTGGATTGAGTGATGTGCTACATACTTGGCTAAGATACTTTGGGCATGAGTAAATCTATTTTTAGTCTTTTGCCAGAGCCTTTGGTGGATTGGGTGGGTTGAATGTGCACTGATAGGCTGTGTTGTGTTTGAGAGATTCGAGGGTTGCCTCATAGAGTTGTCGTGTCCTTATATTAGATGCATGCAGGAGCTGTACCTGTAGGTTTGGGGACGTGTATACAGGTACATCCATGGGAATAGAACACCGTCAGTGATATATGCACATACACGCACACATGCACTACACCTTATAATCTCTTAAATCCTAAACCCTTGCCCCTAAGCAGCCCCTGCCGTTCACCCACCGAGTGGTGCTGGCCGATGTCCGTGTGAGTTTGGAGCTGCGTGAAGGACTTGCGTTTGCGCAGAACTCGTCTGCCACGCCCACACACACACACACACACACACACACACAAACACCTCAAAATCACCGTCTCTGGCCTCACCTCCGGTATCAACGAAAGCTCCGAGCGAGGGTGGCCGAGTGGCTAGGTCTGAGGGGACGTGCGAGAAGGATACGAAGAAGGACTAGGACTAGAGTAAGTAGCCCTACCCACTCGCACACACATAGAGCCATACACATACAAAGCCCAGACGTAGATATGTCACGGCCAGCGGAAGTGGTTTCCAGGGAAACGGTTGCTACGGAGGCGGTTGCTAGGGAGAAGCCCGGCGACGAGAAAGCTCGTTCGACATTGTCTCCAGCATCATCGCCTGCGCCCGTACCCCGTGCGAGCACAACGAGTAAACGTATGAGTACGTATTCGGACTCAGGTTCACATGAGGTTATCAGCAATACCGGTGCTCATTTAGGAAACGATGCTTATTCGGGTATTGGTGAGGAGGACAGGCCGCCGGTTTATGGAAACTCTGAGCCAATCACATGCTCTGCTGTGCCCGTTCCATCGCCCACGTCCTACGAATCAATCACTTCTGCCGATGTACTGGGCTACGAGCGTGCAGAGCTGGTATGTGTGTGTGGTCTATTTTTAGTTTGTTCTATTTATAGTTTTTTGCTTGCTTATGTGCATGTAAGTATGTAGTATGTACTATGTAGACGTATCCGATATATCTGGGGATTTCTTTTCGGCAGAGCTTTAGTTGGAAACTATCTGGTGACACGCGAATCTATTTCTAGATTATATACCTACCCCTTCTGTTTTCTATAGATATCAGAGACAAGAAGAAATATCAATAACATGGTTGTTGTGAAAACATTCAACGGAGCACTGGATCTGAGGATATACACACCCGGTATGTTGTGAATGATGTGTATATGTGTGTATATACGTATCCCTATAGGAAAGTACATCTACATAGAAGTACATATATCTATCCTCTGAGCTGCATGCTGATTTATCGTACGCAACGAGGGCTGAAGTTTTACCCAGATCAGGCACATACAGTGATACTACGTTACGTGACATGCCATGGCTACATTCAAAGTGTCCTGACCTAAATCTCATTTTCCGAAAACAGATTGTCCCAAAATGTTCCGACTGGTCGTCTCCTCCGACATCGAGATATTCGATCGAGTGGCCACCTCTCGGTGGAATAAAGTTCTGTACTACTGGCAACGGGAGGTCAAGCCACGACCAGATGGTATGCATATATGTATTTGTCATATATATATATATATATATATATATATATATATATATATATGTATATGTATATATATATATATATATATATATATATATATATATACATATATATATATATATATATATATATATATATATATATATATATATATATTGTATATATATATATTATATATATGCATGTACATGTATGTATGTATATATGTATGTATATGTATATATATATTATATATATATATATATATATATATATATATATATATATATATATATATATATATTATTATTACATATATATATATGTATATATATTATATATATATAATATGC
>LUCW03000112.1:65000-80000 GCA_001586965.3 Sphaeroforma sirkka | reverse complement strand
CCCCTCCTCTTTTCGGACACAGTACGTGATCACCTGAGCTATCCTAATCCGGAAATTATTTCTATATTTTTAGACATCTATTTATCAACAATATAGAAATCTATTTTAAACATCTGCTCCTGTTTCCCTATGCAGTGTGTGGTCACTGCGAAAACCGGGGTGCCCCAGGTGGCAGACGACTTATTAGATCAATATATCACGCACGTGCGCGCATCGCAGATCTCCCGCATAGTCGCTGGCGTATATCCGCTACGCGCACTGGTCAATGTGGGGCAGGTAGGTATAGGTATGCAGGAATATATAACATGTTAACATGCATGTGTACATATATATCATGCATATACATGTGTGTTCAGATTGTGAAAGTCACTGACGTATAGCCGCTACGGGGACTGGTCAATATGGGTCGGGTTGGTATAGGTATACAGGGGTATGTAGCATGTTAGCATGCATATAAAACATATATTATATTATACCCGCTACAAAAACCGGTCAATGGGGTAAAGGTAGATATATGTATACGTGAATAGTTAGCATGTTATCATGATTATAGACCACATACATACATTTATTTATATTAGGCATAGATGCGTTAGGATTATGAAAGTCACTAGCGAATACCCGTCAAGGGCACTGGTCCATGTGGGGTTCGTATGTACAGGTTGACAAAGATTTCTAACATTCTCGTACAAAAACATGTACACTATTTTGGTTAATGCCAATAGTCTGGTACATGTTGACCAGACATATGCACGTGCGCATTGAAGCCTATTGCAATTTGGCCAGGTAAAAATCTCTGTGACACATATGTGAACCAGTACTTCTTGTTGGACCATTGTAGCAATTGTTTTATCCATGCTCTTTCTTTGGGGTGTCAATTCACTCTTTTGAGCCGGTCCTATTTTTTGACTATTTTACACAACCGCAGGGCATGGCCGATCTTGTGCTGATGCCTCTCGACGAGCTCCAGCGAACCCAAAGCGTAAGCAACGGGTACGTTTGCGTGACTTTGTATGATTGTATATATATATATATGTATATATATATATACGTAACTTTGTATGATTATATATATATATATATATATATATATATATATATATATATATATATATATATATGTATATATGTATATATGTATATATATATATATGTGTGTGTGTATGTATGTATATTTTTGTATATATTATTATATATAAAAATAGATAGATAGATAGCCAGATAGAAAAATAGATAGATATATCTCTATCTATCTGTCTATCTATCTCTCTATCTATCTATCTATTTAATATATATATATATATATATATATATATATATATATAACTCACACACATATATATAATGACACACACATATATATACATATTTTATATATATATATATATATATGTATATATATATATGTATGTATATAAATATTCAACACACTCACAAAACGACACAATCTACACACAGCCTTCGCAAGGGCACCCATTCGTTCATCCGCAACGTATCGCTCGAGGCCATGAACGCGTCTACTAAACTGTTGCTAGGTGCAAATGCTGTGTTTGAGTTCCTGGACGATGTCGTGGGGAGTGAAACACAACCGCACACACCCGCGCACTTGACTGCAGAGATTGGCAGTAGTTCCTCGGACACCCGCAGCCGCACCTCTAGTCTAAGTACTGAGGGAGGCCAGGGACAAATTGTAGGCCACAATCATCTGATGAATAGCATAGGTGTGTGTTTGCTGACGTGTAGTGCGTCCGGGTCATTGTGCTTAGTTATATATATATATATATATATATATATGTGTGTGTGTGTGTGTGTGTGTGTGTGTGTGTGGGTGTGTGTGTGTCTATGTATCTATGTATCTATGTATCTATGTATCTATGTTTGTATTTGTGTGTGTGTGTGTATGTATGCATGTATGTATATGTATGTATATATCTATGTATCTATGTATCTATGTATCTATGTATATATATATGTGTACCATGTATGTATGTATGTGTATGTATGTATATATATATTATATATATATATATATATATATATATATATATATATATATATATATATATATATATATATATATATATATATATATATATATATATATATATATATATATATATATATATATATATATACGAGTTTGTTTCTAGTTGTTTATTTATATTTTGCTTGTGTTATTGCTAAAGTTATATCTATTGTTATTGTTGTACGAAACCCTGCAAAATGTTTGGCATGATCTGTTCCGATAAAAGTAGTTAATCCCACTATTTCGAATCTCTCCCAATTGCAGTGTTTGAAGACATCGCCGATGAGACCACGAACGCCCACCAGCCATCAGGAATCACAGATGGTAAGCGTCTGGTCACTGTACTATGAAATAGGGCTGTGATTATATATTTATAAATACATGTGGGAGTTCATGTTGAAGAGAAGTGCTTATCCATTTTTAAGGGGAATATCTTAGTGCTTCGCTCCTGCTGCACTGGAATCCCCTTTGCTAATTTTGCTGTCTGTTTAGGGTTTATGGTTTAACCCAGTCTCATATATCGGTGTTCTTTCTGTCCTGAATGGATGATTGTGTGTTTACATATACGTGCATTCTCTCTATACAGTTTCCATACGTATACTTCCACTACATGTTTAGATTTATCTAATTCTATTTTTATTTCTATTTTTGTTTTGTTTTATGCCAAATCTCAAAGTGTCTTCAGAACTTGTCTTTTCTATGCGTCCTAAAACCTTAAAACTCTAAACCCCTAAAACCTTAAATTATATTAGGATTTCTCGAAGGATACAACAGTCTGACGAGAGAGGTAAATCGAGCGGTGACGACGATTGTCATGGTTCCGATCCAAGAGTACAAAAGGTATCGTTTCTGCTGAAAAATCGAACGATAGATGATCATGTTATAGTATAATATAAGTACGCTTATATTTGTTGGGCACAGTAGCATTATCCCGGAATTGGGATTCGCGAAAATTCTCTACTGGAAACGCCAGCTCTGTATATCCTCCAATTATCACTGTCTATAAAACGTAGCCATGGATAAAGCGTTTTTACATCTGTTGCTAGCCAAATATCAGCTTTGAGGAACGTGCCAACATTGGACGCATGATCCGGAACTGGTTTCTTCCCAAATGATATAAACCTAAAAAAAGAATACCTAAACCCGAATATTTTATACTTTTATCAACTGTTCTATTTATAGAGTGGGTACACACGGGGCAATCAAGTCTGTCATCCGAGCTGTGCCTGTGGCTATACTACGGCCGTTAATAGGCGCGAGCGATGCAGCGTCTAAAGCTATTCAGGTAAGGCCGTGCGGTGCACATGGATGCTTCAATGTGTATACCAATTGGGAAAGACTCGCTTGCTTGCTTGCCTTTGTTCTTGAGCCAGCGAGATGTGTGAGCGTTTGTTGAAAACGTTCACGTGATTTTGATACTTATGAAAATGTACCAACAATGAGTTATTTTTAAGTAGTTGTGAATATTTTATGCCTGTACTTCGTGTCTGTGTATCTTGTTCCGAGCCAATGGCCCACTGGTGCAACCTGTAGTACCGTCTGTATAGGCGGTGCGTCACTCACGTTCTTATTTCGTATTCGTTTTGTGTTTTTTATCAGGGCGTCCGAAGCGCTGTGGATACGCAGCGGCGGGATGATCGTTCAGACAAATACAAACGCCCGTAGATACATCGACGCAGGTCTTACCGTGTCCCGATGTAGGGGTAACGCATGACGATGCCCGTTCTCATTTAGGATTTATTTTGTAAATGATCCTAAGCTCTCTCTTGACGGTCTCTTGCATTCTAACCGAGAGCCCTGGCGAATGATCAATGGGAATGTATCTGTAGTTGGAGGAGGCTGCGTTTGCATTAAAGTACCGGAATTGGTATACTAAAGTCGATGTGGAGGTTCGTACAATTCAAATGTTTGTAATCACTTCCCGCAATTCGTTGATCTCCTCCCCGCAGCAGGGGACTGATTCTCGCTAATCACGAAGTGATAAGCTTGTCAGGAGTTATTATTGTAAAGTTTGCGATACAGACTGACTATGTACCCGACGATCTAAGACAATTCGAGATAAGTGTGTGGGCTATTTTGCTAGAGCGATTTAAATGGTCAAATGCGCACTTCTTTGTTGTCAACCTCTCCTCATTACAATTCGGCACTACGATATATGCGATGATTCTGAACGGAACAGAATGGAACGCTCGATGCGAAAATAGACATCATATACATGACCATCTGGATGACTGGAGTCTCTTCAAAGCCTCTGAGGAGAAGGATGACTTTTTCATTTTCTCTCTCCCTTCAGAAGGTCTATGTAATATACGTGTACCGTTAAACACCTATTATAAACCTTAGGCTACTCAGCAATGTTCTGTGGAAACTGTTGGTTGACACATGGACGAGAGGTACGAGAATCCAGCAATGAACAAACCACAGGACCCTTTGTATTGTTTGGCCGATCAGTACAACACCATGGCGTGAGTAATCTAACTACCAGCCACATGCAATTGAATACGTGGTGGTGATAGTTTGAGACTGGACCTTGGATTGAGGGATTGCCTTATTGGACTTAGGGGAGGCTTTCGATTATCGGCTCAAAGGTCAGGCCTTCGATGGAATAATAGAAGAGATCGCAACTCCATAGATCACAATTGTTCACTTATTCCAAAGAAGACAAACCTGCCTTTGTAAGTTTTTACCAAGAACCCCGAAACAAAACGAAGATTCCCATGCCTTCACTGAATAAGCCTAAAAGACAATAATTAGTATTGTTTCTGCCCCATCTGTAGGTACTTTTCTTCGTATTTCAAGTCTAATTAAGTTAGATAGAAGTGGTGAACTTGCAGTTGATTCGCTTTATAAATGAATTTTCTGTCTGCACTTTTTGTATCGGGTGTTATGAGAACAAAGAGAAACTCGCAAAGCACTCAAATACAACTGAGATTTGCCATAACACAACAGGAGCGAGAACAGTGATTTGCGATGTGCAATTTACAGTGTCCCTGGTTTACAATCCAGCCAGGCCAGGAGTTGTACGAGTACGCCAGAGGGCTGATGGCGAACGCGATTATACAACACCCCCGTAGAAATAAACCTGAGGGGCTCTATTTCATAGATATAGTGATTCAGCCTGTGATATTCATCGGAAGCTGGCTTGCCTGCCTCCCTACCAAGATAATAGCCTATATACTCTCATATCAAGACACTGATGCGGGTGTGTGCTGCCACAGAATGCCCGATACTAAAACAGTCTGAACCAAAGAATGTGAATCTACTATAAAATGATAGCTGCGCCCAATCTTGTCTCACCATTCCATTGTCGGAATGGCATAGTTGTGACTGTCTACCAAATACAAAACGCTTTACATCTTTCTAAATGTACGAATGACTTCCAATGTGAAGTTGAATTTAGTCCACATCAATTTCACAGATGGTGGATCCCAATTAGGAGAATTAGATAGCCAAGATGGACTATATTCATCACACTTGACCTGCACTAAACTCACTAGGTTTTGTTGTACGTAAATGTGTCTGCAATAATATCCCAAAAGGAAGGAAAAAATTTGGAGAACCATGGATTCGGCTAAGTATGTAATTGAATAGCTTCCAGTGCTATCTGGAGGAAATTCGTGTAACATTGCGGCACCTAAGATTCCGTCAGACATTAAAACTGAAACTTTTATTTATTTCGGTTTGTAAATATGTTCTGTTCTTGTTGTGCAGGGGTGTGCATAGGCGCCTGTACGGGCTATCTACGTATAGACTTTGCTGACAGCAACCGTGTTTCCTAAGCTACACCTACACCGCTACATATCGATAGTGTGGACTAAGTTTAAACATTAAATTTAGGACGAGAAACGTTTCTGCACCACTTGCAAGTTACGCTACGGTGTTATTGAGCACTTCAGTGCCTGCGAGCGACTCGCGTGAGAGGTTTGTGATACCATTGTAATTCTGATAATACTGTTCTTTGGTATCCTTGAGCGAGTTCGAGTACTCCTGCACCTCGGCCAGAAGTTTCTGGACCTTTTTGCGGTATTCCGGGTGCAAATCTGTGTATGCGTGAGTGTGATACAATTTTTTGTCAGATTTCGAGGCCTGGCATATATTCAGGTAATATCTGTGTTCTGGATGACTCGTGAACAAGTGCTGTTTCACATGAATAGACTAGACTTTGGTGTCAATAGAGCACTCATACCAGCCTGTGTGCCAAACTTTTCGTCGGGCGATCTGAAAGTAAATAGCATCATCTGAGGAACTCATCTTTTGCTACGACACGGACAGCAGAGCCATAAGAATATTAAGCCACACAATGGACACTGTGGTATAGCATTCATACACGAACAAGTTTATGACTACATGTATTGACTCTTTAATATAGTTTCAGACAGCCACATATGTGTACAACCTAAACGGCATGCTGTATCCTACCCACATACCTTCGATTTTCTCCACTTTCCGGTGGAGCAAAGCCTCTTCTTCGGTCAGCTGCACCAGATTTTCGAGAACAAAGGGCTTCGAATTGTCCCATCTCACCAATATGGGATGTATTTTGGACCCAGACTGCATCACAAGTTGTCAACCAAAATCGAGAGATGGACCGAGTGAAATTGAAGTTATGTCAATAGAACATACACCACTGTAGTATGTCAGATAGTAAGATTGGGATGGTGATTGATCGATATAACTGCACGGGTGTGGTATGAGACCCAATAGCGGTGTACGATTCAGGTCATATCAATTTGAATACAATCTGTTCCCAAAATAGCTTAAGCCGTATAACTATTTCTCCGTTATCCTTAAGATTGCAACCCGAGGAATTGAATTTCCTTCGCACTTCAATGGGGTATCCCCATACTACGGGCCACACATATATGATAACTAAGCCATACCCTAGAACGTAACATTATCTTGATGGGACACGGAAACACATATATTGGAACTCTAACTTGGTTTAAAGTACACAATCACTGCCTGACTGTTATAGGTATTAAGGTTTTTTCTGCAGTTGACAGCAACATGCACAGAATGTGGGCCACGCTCCTTGGCCTTATCGAATACGCATTGCAAAAAGAAAGCCACTCACCAAGACACTCCTCCCGCGGAATATGTGGGTGACAACGTACGCCATTTCCTCGTAATCAACGTCGCACCTAGCAGGACAAAGGGGAGAGAAGGCACAGGAGAAGTCAGGGACACATACACATGGCAGGGAGATGGTACAAGAACGAACTATACAACACACGCCGAAGGTGTATGCGGTAGCAGGAAGGCGACCCTATACCCTCAGCGCAAGTGAACCTGACTGACAAACAGCCATTCGAATTTCTAGGGCTGGATTGGGCGGAGATTGAACTATAAGTCGCGTACAGGAATGGGAATAAACAGTCACTCTCAGTATCCAGGAATCAAGGGCCACGCATGTTGAGCACGCCCCTGTATGACGTGAAACTATGCGCGTGCGAGCACTGGAATGTTAGAAGCCCCAGCCAAAACAAGTCATCGCGATCCATCCAGACATACAGGCATGAGTAGGCATATTCTGCTATACCTAACAAGCGCATCCACTAAAACCAGACTACTACTACACTTGCGCAGTGGTATCCTACGGACGATTGTTCAGCGGGTATATAGAAATACGCAAAAGGTCTACTCAGAACACAATCTATTTGAGCGAACGATGGGTTCAACCCAAAGAACAGAGGCAGATATGTACAGTGCAATTAATGCTAGCAATGAAACAGATGGTGACAATGGCACTTGCGCTGCCACACACACGTGCCACGTCAAGTATTAGGGGTTTAGGTTTTGGGTTTTGGGTTTCTGTTTAGGGTTTGCATGGCGATTGGGATACCTACGTCTGCATTGCCGATTGCAGCAACACAAGTAGACAATCCACCGTCAACTGTCAAGATCGTCAACGGTTTAAACTTTAGGGTTTAAGTTTTAGGGTTTAGAGTTTGCATGGGCGATTGGGATGCCTACACCCGCGTTGTAGTATCAGTACAAGTGGACAGTATCCCTTCAACGTCAACGGTCAAACTGTTGTTCTATATGATAGTCGAAACCAAATCACACAGATGCATCTCGAGGGAATAGATGCTCTACAGTTTGTAGCAAATCACAATGCATGTCTCAGCCGAATGGTGCGATCACACATACCACAAACCAGCCTTCTGCGCCTTGGCTCGCACTCGGGCATGCATCTTCCGCATGAAATTCGGTCCTACCGGCCAGAACAGCGGCTTTTGCCTGGAGAGTTGGCATGAAAACGAAAGGTGAATTCAAGTGAGATATGGGGCTTTATTTAGGCATACCAGGGCGAAAATGAAAACAGCAGTGGAGCGACAATGCAATCTAATGCGATACACTCAGTCGGTTAGACCACTGTACTATCAACAGCTAAACCAATCTACCTACCCGATAGGTTTCTGAGCTAAGTCGCAGATGACATAGCTTGCAAGCGCCAAACCCATAGCCGCCGGCATGGTCCCTAGTATACGTAGCAAGGTGAAACAGACACGTGTCGTAGTTAGCGTTTGCGTTTGTGGTCAAACCAAAATACACATTCATTGTTTGGCTGAAAGTCGGCAGATGATTCTTCACCGATAATTGGCAAACAATGTGTTTACATCATAACAGAGCTACGCTGTGGAACACTGCTAAATACAACCCAATAGAACAGAACAAACGAACTATCCCCTGCAAGAATGCCTTATATGCTGACTGCTAGATACAACCCACTAGAATAGAATAAACGAACTATCCCCTGCAAGAATGCCTTATATGCTGACTGCTATATACAACCCACTAGAGCAGAATAAACGAACTATCCCCTGCAAGAATGCCTTATATGCTGACTACTATATACAACCCACTAGAATAGAATAAACGGAACTATCCCCTGCAAGAATGCCTTATATGCTGACTGCTATATACAACCCACTAGAACAGAATAAACGAACTATCCCCTGCAAGAATGCCTTATATGCTGACTGCTATATACAACCCACTAGAACAGAATAAACGAACTAACCCCTGCAAGACGGCCTTATATGCTGACTGCTATGTACAACCCACTAAACGAACTATCCCCTGCAAGAATGCCTTATATGCTGACTGCTATATACAACCCACTAGAGCAGAATAAACGAACTATCCCCTGCAAGAATGCCTTATATGCTGACTACTATATACAACCCACTAGAATAGAATAAACGGAACTATCCCCTGCAAGAATGCCTTATATGCTGACTGCTATATACAACCCACTAGAACAGAATAAACGAACTATCCCCTGCAAGAATGCCTTATATGCTGACTGCTATATACAACCCACTAGAACAGAATAAACGAACTAACCCCTGCAAGACGGCCTTATATGCTGACTGCTATGTACAACCCACTAAACGAACTATCCCCTGCAAGAATGCCTTATATGCTGACTGCTATATACAACCCACTAGAACAGAACAAACGAACTATCCCTTGCAAGACGGCCTTATATGCTGACTCCTATATACAACCTACTAGAACAGAATAAACGAACTATCCCCTGCAAGAATGCCTTATATGCTGACTACTATATACAACCCACTAGAATAGAATAAACGAACTATCCCCTGCAAGAATGCCTTATATGCTGACTGCTATTTACAACCCACTAAACGAACTATCCCCTGCAAGAATGCCTTATATGCTGACTACTATATACAACCCACTAGAACAGAATAAACGAACTATCCCCTGCAAGAATGTCTTATATGCTGACTGCTATGTGCAACCCACTAGAACAGAACAAACGAACTATTCCCTGCAAGAATACCCTTATATGCTGCTCGTCGAGACATACCGAGAACGGGTATGACTCGCACTCGCAGGGTGTCAATGGGCTTGTATTGGCTCGGATCATCTTCCTAACAGGCATTAATACGAATAAGGGAAATAAGAAGGATACGAAATATTCTATCTATGCCCGCTGCATGTCCCTGAAAACGCACACATCTATTAAGACTAGATGACAATGCATTATTGATCCGTGTTATATCTCGAGATGTCTGTGCCGTGATAAATACAGTTTGAAGCAAACTGTATATGCCATCCGTCAAAGCGAAGCTTTGGGTTCAAATCGAATCGGTCTTCTTTGACAAATTATTCAGATAAAGAATACACCCCAGCTATGAAACAAACAAAACACACAAAACACGAAACACACAAAACACACAAAACATACCTGGTGTTTGTCCAGTGGCAAGAGCTTCATCCATGCCTTCTCGGTTGAGAATACTACGGGAATCTACAGCACACCAGAGACAAGCAAATCAACCCGAGTATTAACAAGATAGTTAAGAATATATACAACTCGTAGAAGAATTATATATATATATATATATATATATATATATATATATATATATATATATATATATATATATATATATATATATATATATATATATATATGTATGTATACGTATGTATATGTATGTATGTGTATGTATGTATGTGTATGTATGTATGTATGTATGTATGTGTGTGTGTGTGATGTGTGTATGTCCCAGATACATATGCATGCACACATACGCATGCACGCATGCACGCATGGCAATACGTATGTACGCATGTATGTAATAATGTACGTGTACGTATGTACGTACGTATGTACGTAATGTACGTATGTACGTGGCATGTATGTATGTATGCATGTATGTGTATGTACGTACGTATGTATGTATGTATGCATATGCATGCACGCACGCACGCACGTACGTATGTACGTACGTACGTACGTACGTACCGCACGTACGTACGCGTATGTACGTACGCATACACATGTATGTACGTACGTATGTATGTACGTATGTATGTATGTATGTATGTGTATGTATGTATGTATGCATGTATGTATGTATGTATGTATGCATGTATGTATGTATGCATGTAATGTATGCACGTATGTACGTATGTATGTATGTATGTATGTATGTATGTATGTATGTATGTATGTATGTATGTATGTATGTATGTATGTATGTATGTATGTATGTATGTATGTGATGTATGTATATATATATATATATATATATATATATATATATATATATATATATATATATATGCTTGCATGTGATATCATGAAAGGTCAAACCGCAGGCACTAAAGGCTAAGGCAGATAGAAATGCGATCTCATTTACTACCACACACATGTACCGTCCAGAGAATAAGTGCTCCGAACAGTTGGCGATGAATATTTAGTGAACTGTGTGATGGTTGCACGTTGACAATCATCAACGCACACGATTACTCGCATATATCCAACGAGTGGACACAACGTATGTGAACATGTCCATAAATGCGCCACAAACGTATGTGTTTTCAGTCGATATTTCATCATCACTTTCTAATACCATCCAGACATATATATATATATATATATATATGCATACATACATTATAAATATAGATACATGCATACATGCGTATATATACAGAGTGCACGTGTGTATGTACACGCGGCTATAAAGCAAATGAACTTTAAATCCCGGTGAAAGAATCTATAATACGCACAGAACGTATGGCATGGGCTATATTAGTTGTCAAGTGAGTGAACGTACCCTGCACACGGCATGTCCCATTTTGCGCACTCGTACACGCAACGAGAAGCCCAGATCACAACCTGCGATGAAACAGTCAGTCACTCCCGATAGTTAGCTATGAGTCATTTCTTCGGAAGACTACAGTAAACGACTGAACGAGATGCATGCGAGCTTTATAAGGTGGGTTTTAGCTAAGCCCTAAAACCCTAAAACTATAAAACCTAAAATCAGAACGCCAATGCAGTGTGGGCATACCCTCAACATCCATCAACGTCCCGTAGGCCAATTGACACACATCGGCTTTTGCACCGGCGCCCATTGAACTGATGATCTGGAGGAGTGAGTATATGCAGTACATGATCAATACGTCTTGGGTATGTACACGTGACAAACTATGCTTCAGACGACCAACGTAAACACGGTTAAATCCATCAGTTGTTAACCGATGACGACTTTTCTGAGTCGTATATTTGTATGTATGTATAAATTCTAGGCCCGCGCATAGCTCCCAATTCCGAGTTTCGGCGTATTATGGTTTCCAATTTAACGCCATGCACATACACCTTGTTGCCGTTTACAAAAGAAATTGTAACAGCGTCGAACATTACACCGACATATAAATAGGTACATCGCAGCCTCATGTAAACTCAAAGCGTCGTAGACATATGGATTGGGAGGTTGGTAGGAGAATGTACACATGTATGTATTTAACTCTACACCCTTGCGGATAATGTGATTGGTAGGAGTATGTATGTGTGTGTGTATTAGACCTACAACCTTGCGGATAAGGTGATTGGTAGAAGTATGTATGCATGTGTGTATTTAACCCTACACCCTTGCGGATAAGGTGGTTAGTAGGAGTATGTATGCATGGATGTATTTAAGCCTACACCCTTGCGGATAAGGAGGTTGGTAGGAGTATGTATGTATGTATGTATTTAACCCTACACCCTTGCAGATAAGGTGGTTGGTAGGAGTATGTATGTATGTATGTATTTAACCCTACACCCTTGCGGATAAGGAGGTTGGTAGGAGTATGTATGCATGGATGTATTTAAGCCTACACCCTTGCGGATAGTGAGGTTGGTAGGAGTGTGTATGTATGTATGTATATAACCCTACACCCTTTCGTATAAGGAGGGTGGTAGCAATTGAAACATGGATACCATTTACACGCCATCTTGGCATGGGCACACACCTCAAAATACAATCTTCCCAAAACCCCAAAACCACCAAACCTACCAAACCTTCAACGTAAACAAATAAAGATACCTTAAACCCTAAACCCTAAAGTCTATTGTGAACAAATTGATACAGGCTTCCAGATGTTCAGAAACCTAGAATTCAATCCGAAACCCGGCACCCCTTTCATCACTTTTGTTTAAACAACGCAATACTGCTACACTACCAATCGAGCAAATTTGTACCACAGATCACAACAGCAACGCAGAGAGGCTTCCTACCACGACTGCAAGCTTCTCTAAAGCATCCTTGACATCGCAAGTCGGCTTAAAAACCGTCCACACAACCATTTGTCCGATCAATCTGTACCTTTATGTTGTTGTTCTCGCAGTAGGTGATGAGCTCTGCCTTAGTTTCTAGGTTGTCGATACAATCGACGACAAAATCAGGGTTACCTAGCGTGACAGACCAGGAGTGATCAGTGAAATACAGACTGTGAATGAATATTTTTTTACCTTTGTTGCTGCATAGAGTTGATGGAGATGTTTACACGTGAGAGCGACAACACCGAAGGTGACTCATCTGGAGCACGAAATGACTATATTCGGATAGGTAGATATACGCAAACACAGTCGTGGGTTTGACTGCGCAAGCAAGAAATCGCTACACCTACGCCAACCCAGGGCACGAACTGAGTAGATATAGTTGGAAACCATTGCAATGTTGAGTGGCACACCTCTAGGGCGATACCCGCTTAACATAGAAGGGCAGGCGCACCCAGTTTGTCTTATGTTATATTTCTTGAAGCCGTGTACATATTTATGCATATCTATACAATACGCAGATATGAGAACATATATATATATATATATATATATATACCTTCTAGTAACGTGGGGGCTTCCGACAGAGAGAAAAATGCCGTCCTAATATCTACCTCAGTGCGTGGGCATATTTCAGCGAACTCATTCTTCAGCACTTGCACCTATTAACAAAGTATCGATAGGTGAAAAGAAAAACAAGGTTTATCTGTTGATCGTTCAAATGGTCAAAGGTAACGATTGACTGTCATAAGTGCAAATACACAGTCTGAGGACTGGTGAAACTCACCCCAAGGCCGATAAATACGCACTGCATAGGACTTACAAAGACAATGACTGACTGACACACACACACACACCCCTTCTCCTCCCGAACGACAACGAATCCGAATCAGTGTATATTTGATATTATTGCGAGTGTATTTGTGTACACTTTAGTCAAACAGATTCATATAAATATACATGCCCCACGCCCCACATATGCACTATACACCAGTCGCCCTCTTCAAATAATTCAAGTGCAATCGGTTGGACAGAAGAGTCATATGGATATCAAGCATTAGACCCTGACCAATTTGATACACTGATTTTCTGTGTGGGGTGTAATTGTGGACACTACAACTATACAGAAGGCGGTGACCGGACCATAGTAACGCTTGAGCATGGAACGCACAGTCTGGGTAAAACGGCGCAGGATACATGCCAGGCGGCTTTGTTTTTTGCATACAAATCGAATAGTCTATATTTGCATGTCTGTATTCACACAAATATAACGCACACACACACACACAAACACACACATATATACATATACATAAATTCAGACGATCTCTTGTACCTTTGACAGGCCTACGTCCCGTTGCCTAGCCACAGCATGTCGATTCAGCGATGACACCTGACAAACATAGAGCAAAATAATAAAAATCAGATGAAGACATCTATGGTTTCAATGTTTTAATAAAATGAAGTTATCTTCAACATGTACAACTTGTGACGAGGGAATCGCATCAAATAGAGACCATCAGCCACTCTGCACGAATGACTACTTGAGCCTGAAGTAGGTTGTATCTAATACCACGCAAATACTGACGTTCAAATGCAACATACCGAAACCTGGTCGAAATCGATGAGGCGGATCTTCCCAACACCCGATCTCACTAGCGACGTGGCACAGTGACTCCCTGCGCACAGGACAAATATAGATTGTGAATTCTATAAATAGACAACGTGAGAAGAAATTCTGTTGGCAAGATTCATACAAACGTCTGGTCACCTTTCCTGAGCTCTTCACATATGAAAGAATAACATCAAAATATATAGACTATTGTAGGATTACCTTGGATATATAAACATATACGTCTGAATGAATACCACTAATTAGTATAAG
>LUCW03000112.1:22500-62500 GCA_001586965.3 Sphaeroforma sirkka | reverse complement strand
ACAAGCTCGAGTTTCCTCTACTATAGTCCAGCACAACGTAAATATTTATTTGATATCCTATGCACAGCCTTCTAACATCAATGCGTTCAAGAGGTCCATTTTAAAAGTTAGACGTAAACGGCTATGATATCTGATTATAAACTTTGATACATTACGGGGGGTATGTAATACTGAGTCTGACAGTGTACATACAGTGCAAAGCTTTAATTCGTTCCCGCCAAAATGACTGGCACGTGGCCACAAATCCACAGTTGGGTTCGCTTATCATATTCGATCTATCATTTTAGAGAGCTCAGCTCAAAACGTTGCACGAAGTTTCATTATGAAAAATATTTATGTACATACATACTGTATGTATTTACGTAATTTACCATAGGAACTGGCCTATAAATATGGATTTATTTATTTTTTTAAAAAGCACAAGTTTCCCAGATATATAAACGTTTAGTCGGTTTTATCCTCCGGAAAAAATAAAGGTTTACGTTTACGTTTATTTTATTTTAAAAACAAAGGTTCCGCACAGCTTGTTATAAATTATAATAAAGGCTATGGGTTTGAAACACGGGCGTTATATTCAGACATAGCCTTCTGATTTAAAGTCATTAAAAGATCGAGTTATTAAAATAAACAGTCACTTTCCAATGAGCTTCTTGAAATATATATCAAGCTTCTCGGATTAGAGGACCAATCTAGAGGTTTAACTGGATTACACGTACCTGTGTATACATATGTGACTACATCAGTCTGATTTACCTGTACTTCTGTGGAAGATTCATTCATATTGATTACATACCTGTATTTTGAGGTGCGTATTTGCACATAAACGTAGATAATGTCTCGATTGGATTGGGTTGCGTTCGGTTGTGCCTGTGCCGCCGGAGGAGCACTTGTCGCATACACGTGGTTGACGTACAGAGATGGAAGGTAGGCGTCTCGTCAGGAACGATACACATATCCCTCATTCGCTAGCTTGAAAAGATTTACGAACGCGCGCATACTACATCCATTTACAGTTATACACACACATATATATATATATATATATATATATATATATATATATATATATATATATATATATATATATATATATATATGTATGTATGCATAAATATATATATATATATATATATATGTGTGTGTGTGTGTGTGTGTCTGTGTCCGTGTCTGTGTCTGTGTGTCCGTGTCCTGTGTCCTGTGTCCGTGTCCGTGCGTGTGTGTGATGTTACGAGATATATATATATATATATATATATATATATATATATATATGTTTATATATTTATATATGTATAATATATGTGTGTGTTTATGTGTATGTATGTACGTGTAAATGTGCATTATATATATATTATTATTATATATATATATATATATATATTATGCATTATTTATGCATACATACATACATACTGACATATAAACAAATATACACTGTATATATATATATATACACATATATTAATATTATGTGTATACTGTATTGTTATATTGTGCGTACGTGTGTATATGCATATATATGTACGTAATATATATATAATATATATATATATTATTATATATACTATATGTACATATATTAATGATGTGATGATGATGTGAGTGAGAGAGAGTGTGTATGTATATATGTATATATTGTATGTATTGATGTGTTTGAACTTGTGTATGT
Source organism: Sphaeroforma sirkka (assembly GCA_001586965.3). Taxonomy (NCBI): domain Eukaryota; class Ichthyosporea; order Ichthyophonida; genus Sphaeroforma; species Sphaeroforma sirkka. The sequence continues at coordinate 60,831 of LUCW03000112.1, read as the reverse complement.
AATGTGTATATATTGTATATATATATGTATTATATATTATATATATATATGTAATATATATATATATATGTTTACATATATATATACATATACATTGATGATGATGATGCGCGTGTGTGCGTACGTGTACGCACGCATGTAATGCATGTTTTGTGTATGTATATGTATATATGAATATATATATATATATTATATATATATATATATATATATATATATATATATATATATATATATATATTATATATATATATATATATATATATATATATATATATATATATATATATATATATATATACTATATACAACCTGCGTGCGTGCGCGCGCATATATTTATTTAAATATATTTATTTAAAATATATGTAATATTGATATATATATTACGTGTGTGTGTGTGTGTGATGATGTGCGCGTGTGTGTGCGTGCGTGCGTGTGTGTGTTTGTGTGTGTGTGTGTACACGCATATACGCATAGATGTATGTAAGTATATATATGTGTGTGTATGTATTTATATATTCATCTGTACATATTGGTATCATATTATATATGCATTTAATATATATATATATATATATGTGTGTGTGTGTGTGTGTGTGTGTGTGTGTGTGTGTGTGCGTGTACATTTATATATAAATATATACACATATATATATATACATGTAACGTATATATATATATATATGTGTGTGTGTGTGTGTGTGTGTTTGTGTGTGTGTGTGTGTGTTTGTGTGTGTGGGTGGGTGGGTGTGGGTGTGGGTGTATATGATATACATATATATATAATGTGTATGTGCGTGTGTGTATGTATGTATATATGTGTGTGTGTGTAATTTTATATACATATGAGCGCTGTAATGGCTACACCTCTGTCTGTATTTATATACAAACATATACAACTTCTGAATGTGGATCGTATTGTATTTTCTGTTCGAGTAGGTACACCTGTGCACATATATGAGCTAGTTCTGACATTTTTAGTTGTTCGCTGCATGTATACCGTTTCGTGACCAATGTGGTGTCCATCTGTCATTTGCTTTTGCTTTCGGCACATTCCCCAATAAGAAGCGCGTGGTTTAGCAACCGACCGACCCTCGCATCTAGTTCAATTTTTAAAGCGAATTTCAGCGAATTACAGCGTTGGGAAAGAGTGCTTGTGTATTACTGCAATGTGAATTTCTGCAGAACAAAAGTAGAAAACCTATTCTCAACTTGGAATCTCTTGCCTAAAAACAGTGATGACACCAAAGCGCCGGGGGGAGTGTGCGAGGGTGTGGTGGGGTTAATTGGGAACACACCGTTGGTAGAGATCAAGAGTCTCTCTGCTGCCACGGGATGCAAAATTCTGGTATGTGCATTATAGAACTAACAGCGCTTTTGTAGATACGCGTCAGATGCAACGCAACTCATAGTACACCTCAACTCAACTCAAATGGACAGAACACAACTCAACTCAACATAAATAGACGCAACTGATTTCAAATAGACTCAACTTGACTTAACTCAAATAGACTCAACTATACTCAAATAGACACATTACAGCTCAACCCAAATGGACACAACTCGCTCACCTCAAATAGACGCAACTAAACTCAACTTAAACAGTCACAACTAAACTCAACTCAAACAAACTCAACTCAACTCAATCAAACTCAACTCAACTCAACTCAACTCAAATAGACACAACTATACTCAAATAGACACATTACAGCACAACTGAAATAGACTCAGCTCAACACAATTTATTAGACACAACTCGATTCAAATAGACTCAACTGAACTGAAATGGACATAACTCAACTAAACTGAAATAGACACAACTCAACTCAACTCAAATAGACACATCACATCTCAACTCAAATAGACTCAACTCAACTTGACTCAAATGGACAAAACACAACTCATCGTCACTCAATACACCACTGAAACACCGCACACATTGTTGGGAAATTGGGAAATTTGAGGTATAGCACTTTAACACCTGAATTTCAATACAGACCGTATTGTGTAGGTTTCACATGGAATACTGTCCAGTATCACAACCATATAAGGAGTGCAGACACACAATCATCCCAGGTGAATACAACTCGCCAACCTACAGTAGAGTTCAATTCAACATACCACGCAATTACACTCAGCTACACTTCTCTACACCAACCACACCGGCCTACAGTACAACCGCACAAGCACACTCAACCACCACCCCTCGCCTCACCACAACAGGGCAAGTGTGAGTATGTCAACCCCGGTGGCAGTGTCAAGGACCGAGTAGCCCTGCAGATCATCACTGAGGCCGAGGCCAGTGGCCACCTGACACCTGGTGACACCATCTATGAGGGCACCTCTGGCAGCACAGGCATCAGCCTGGCTATGCTCGCCCGGGCAAAGGGCTACAAGTGCTGTATATACATGCCTGATGATACAGCGCTTGAGAAGGTAGGTAGAGTCACGCTGGTGTGTGGTATAGTTTAGTTAGGGAATCGGGTATGTGGTATAGTATGGTATAGTATAGCTAGTCCTACCGAGCCTTCTTGGTTGGGCCTGCCCTCTTTCTTGGGGACAGGGCCCGGCTTGGCCCGGCCGTTGCATGGTCGCCTTGTGCTACGCCGGACAGGACATCAATGGCATACGGCTGGCAGCACAGGTACCGTGTCAGTGTAGCTATTCTCGTCTGTCCGGAGGGCTACAAGTGTAGTATATGCATGGGCCATGATTCGTTGCTCGAGAGAGTGTGTGCTGTGCGGGCAGTGTAGTAACGAGTGTTGTACCATGCTCTGATGGGGTTTTCTATTTCTACTGTCAATGAGGTGTGGTATCTGGAGTGTTTGGCACCCGGTAGCGCCATATAATAAGGAAGGCTCCGCTGGCATATTTACATGAATAAACTATCTATTTGAATATTATATATATTAAGAAAGGCCCCGCTGGCATATTTACATGAATAAACTATCTATTTGAATAATATATATATTAAGAAAGGCCCCGCTGGCATATTTACATGAATAAACTATCTATTTGAATATTATATATATATATATATAAAGGCACCGCTGGCCTGTTTACATGAACAGATTTTTTAATTGGAATTTTATACATAAAGAAAGGCACCGCTGGACTATTTACACGAATGCACTATTTATTTGCATGCACATCCCCATGAATACCTGCACTTATGATATCTCAGGTGGACGCCCTGGAGCAGTTTTCGGCACAGGTGGTCCGTGTGCGACCGTGCTCGATAGTCAATGAGAATCACTATGTCAATCTGGCACGGAAGGCCGCGAATGACCACGAAGCAGAAGTATGTCTGGGCTGTCTGTAGGGGTATGGCTAGACTATCGCCCCCTCCGCAACTCTGAAGAAGAAGCACTTGCAGATGGACGTGTGCATGAACGCATGAAAAAACACATGAAGACACTATACAGTGCTTTTATGTACGGAGAATGTTTGCGAGTGTTTGTGGGCGTTGGTTAAGCTATGCTACCTCGTGGATCGTAGCTACCATCGTACATTGGGATGGCTCAACAATGTGTGATAGATATGTAAGTGGATGTTGTGATAGACTATAATCACTCACTCTCGCCATGACAGTAATATGAAACACACACCCGAAGTACCATTAGAGGGCATGTGTGGGCGATAGAACTACACACCAGAGCTCGCACGATTAGTAGTATACATATATATATATATATTTATACTTATCTACCCGTCACTCTCACTACACCCCTCATACCAAATATATATATATATATATATATATATATATCACTCTAACCTGTTACAGAAGCAAGATGGTACGCGAGGCTACTTCAGCAACCAGTTCGAAAATCTGGCCAACTATCGAGCGCACTACAACAATACAGGGCCCGAGATTGTTAGAGCCGTGGCCCAGTCTCAGTACAATTTGGACGCTTTCGTCTGTGCTTCGGGTGTGTATAGTGCGATTTAATGTAGAGACAAACAATAGTGCACGAAATACGGGATCATCTAGCATGTCGGCGTTTTGTACTTGTCAAATGAAGCTTGTAACCTTGCTCATTATGCAAATGAGGACATAACTATATCTTTGGGTTAGGTGGAGGATCTGGAGAGTAATATGTGTACTGTGCGGCTGTGTAGTATCGGATTAAGCTCTTAACCTTTATAGATAGTAGGCAAGCGAAGACATATCTATATGTATTCGCTGAGTGTGTATCATATAATATGTGTGCTGATTGGGTGTGTAGTAGCTAGTTAGGCACTTTACCTTTACAGATAGCATGCAAGCGAGATATAACTATATGTATGCGCTGAGTGCGTATAATATATTATGTGTGCTGATTGGGTGTGTAGTAGCTAGTTAGGCTCTTTACCTTTACAGATAGTATGCAAGCGAGACATAATTATATGTATACGCTGATTGGGTGTGTAGTAGCTAGTTAGGCTCTTTACCTTTACAGATAGTATGCAAGCGAGACATAGCTATATGCATGCGCTGAGTGTGTATAATATAATATGTGTGCTGTGATAGTGTGTAGTAGCTAGTTAAGCTCTTAACCCTTGTAGATAGCATGCAAGCGAGACATAGCTATATGCATGCGCTGAGTGTGTATAATATAATATGTGTGCTGTGATGATAGTGTGTAGTAGCTAGTTAAGCTCTTAACCCTTGTAGATAGCATGCAACCGAGAACATAACTATATGTATGCGCTGAGTGTATAATAATATAATATGTGCTGTGATAGTGTGTGTAGTGGCTAGTTAAGCTCTTAACCCTTGTAGATAGCATGCAACCGAGAACATAACTATATGTATGCGCTAGACGTCCTCGTGTATAGTACGTGTTATTCGACACGGATCGGACCGCCTTTGTGAGGCACCCAAACCTCTCAGTGATTATCCATACGAAGTGAGAGTAGAAACATAAACCTCGCACAGTTGCCACAGACCTCAGAATGTCTGGCCATTTCTTCTGTAGGCACCGGTGGCACCATGGGTGGCATCAGTTGCAGCGTGGTAGTTGCGTGTCCCGATAGTCGCATCTTTCTCATTGACCCGCCTGGGTCGAGTTTGTACAACAAGGTAACCGAGTGGATTTGTCACATGTGCATAAGAATTAGATGATCAACTGCGTTTGGCCCCAGTGCAAAGATCAAACCTTTTACTGAACCATTCCGCTCAATATGCATATCGATACATAGTCATTACCACGTAAGCAAATTTGTACACCTCTACACACACATACTCGCTCACATTCACACACTCACATATGCACACTTGTACATATATATATATATATATATATATATATATATATGTGTGTGTGTGTGTGTGTGTGATGTATTATATATATATATATATATATATATATATATATATATATATATATATATATATATATATATATATATATATATATATATATATATATATATATATATATATATATATATATATATATATATATATATATATATATATATATGTTATATATTGTTATATATGGTTATATAGTTATATATGGTTATATTTTAGTTATACTAATATGCACATGGCATAGATATGTGTGATTATCATGTATATGTACATGTATATATATATTTGTATTGTGTGTAATCATCATGCATGTGCACACGCATATATATATATTACGTGTGCGTGCGTGTGTGCACGTGCATATGCGTATGTATGTTTACATATATATATTATTAATATAATTATTATTTTTTTATTTTTTTTTTTTATTATTGTTATATTATATATATATAATATATGTTGGTATATATTAACATATATATATATATGGTAGTATTACATAGCCTTCTAAATTGTTGTATAAATTTGGGAGGCTATGATTATATATATTATTATTATATATTGTTTTATATTGTTATATATTATTATAAATTATGTGTAGTATTATATTATTGTATAATATATACATTTATATATGTATATGTATATAAATATATCATATTATATATGTATATACATATGCACATAATATATATATATATACAGTTAAATAGCTATATTGTTACATTGTAGTATCTCTATATTGCTATATATATTGTTTTGTTATATATATATATATATAATTATATTGTTATATATATATATTATATGGTTATATTTTAGAAATATACACTAATATGCACATGGCATAGATATGTGTGATTATCATCATATATATGTACATGTGTATATATATGTGTGTGTGCGTATACGTATGTATGTTGTATTACATATATATATTATTAATATAATTATTATTATTATGATCATTATTATAATTATCATTATCATTATATTTATTTTTTTGTTTTTATTATTATTATTATGTTATATTATATATATTGTATGTTGTTTTTTTATGTTATTATATATTGTTATGTTATTATGTAGTATTATATTATTGTATAATATATACATTTATATATATATATTTGTATATGTATATTTATATAAATATATCATATTATATATGTATATGCATATACGTTCATATATAATATATATATATATATATATATATATATATATATATACAGCTAAACAGCTATATTGTTACATTGTTTGTATCTATATATTTGCTATATATACATTGTTTTTGTTATACTGTTATATTATTATTATTATTATTATTGTATATATATGTATATATATATATATTGTTATATATGTATATAGCTATATTGTTATATCGTTATATTGTTTGTTTTATATATATTGTTATTTTTTTATATTTTATATCTATCCATCTATATTTATATATATATATGTATATGTATGTAAATATATATATATGTGTGTGTGTGTGTGTGTGTTTATGTGTGTATGTTTATGTGTGTATTTCTGTGTGTCTGTGTGTATCTGTTTGTTTATATATATATATATCTAAAATATATATATTCTAGGTATTTCTCCATTACTATATGATACTTGTGGCAGCGTACTCAGAATAGCCCATACATGCCAGTGTATTTAAGTTTAAATTAACATCCACGTTAACGCTATTTAGGGTTTTTCAGTTAAATCTTTGGTGTACGCTGATTATTGTGTAGGTTATGCACAATGTCATGTACACATCAGAAGAGGCGGAGGGTCATCGGTTAGCCAATCCGTTTGACACTATCACCGAAGGGATAGGTATCAATCGTCTGACTAACAACTTCAAGGTCAGTGCGCCATCTTTTTCTAGTGTATACATGTGTTATATCTGTGTGTTATATATATATGTATATTATATATGTACATTTTATGTATGTTTGTTGTTTATGTGTGGTGTATATAAATATCATATGTGTGAGTTATGTATGTATGTTGTATTTGTATGTTATATATGTGTTCTTTGTGTGCTATATATGTGTGTTATAGATGTATGCTATATATTTGTGTTTATGTGTGTTGTATGTGTGTTATATGTGTGCTATATAAATGAATTGTTCGACGACGGATTGTTAGCATCTTTCCTGCACCACCATACCCGTGTACATATATCTTGATGAAACTCACTGCTGCAAACTTGTTCTCATTTGTATGACCTATCATACATTAGTAAACGCATTGATAGGCGTAGAAGGCAATTGTTCTGTTAGTAGGTGAACGCCGGCTGCTAATGTTCTTCCGCATATAAATGTTTTGCACTTTCTCAACGTAAGTTCGCCGTCTGTTGACTTCGAAGATCCATAAACGCACATGCGCGGTTGTATAGTAGTCTAAACTATATGTCAAGGTGATAGGTGGGGTTATGTCGGGTGTTAGCAAGGTAAATGCTTGAATCAGTAATACCTATTCATCGATCCGCCACACACATAAGCGTGGAGCTACTAGGGTTTAAATGTTTGATAGCTCGACTAAGCATACATCTAAATTACAAGTTTTACATACATTATTCGATAGGAAGCGATGGTGGACTCTGCATTTCGCGGTACTGATCAAGAGGCAGTACACATGGCCAACTATCTGCTGCGCAATGAGGGTATGACATGCTTGTTTTAGAGTGTACAGGACCATAACAGATGTTCTGTAGTTGTGTGTGATATTTATCACATGTGTCTGGTTGTTATTGTACCAGCGTTAGTAGTGGAGTGTGCTATGTTGATAGGGCATATGGCCATGGCAGATGTGTTGTGGTTGTGTGTGCTATTTATCAAATGTGTCTGGTTAACAATATACCAGCGTTCAGTAGTGTAAGTGTTCTAAAATGATATGGTGTATGGGCGGGCCATGACAGATGTTATGGGGTTGTGTGTTATTGCTATGCCAGCGTTCAGTGGTGAGTGCGTTATGTTGATAGGGTATATGGACCACGACAGCTTGTGTGTTATTGCCTTTGTGGCTGTGTGATCGGGTGACCAAATCGGTTGTCGTCATCATTCGGCTCGTTGGAGCTACATTCTTCTTTTACATATCTCAGGAGCTGCACTCTGGTTCTATTTTTCTTTTAATGTGCAGCAAAGTACATGCTTTTAGTGTTTTAGGGTTTAGTCTGATAGCCCACCAAGTGCTGCGTGATATGGTATATGAGCAGAATATCTACGAACAATTGTAGAATCAAGCATACCGACCGATCTCTAGTTTTGTATAGTTGAATTCAATTGGTCATTGGTTTATATTATCTACAATTATTGGGCGAGCGACTGTCCAAACACACACTGTGGTATGACTCTGATTGGATCTGAATATGTTTAAATACCGGCTATAGATTATGAGCACTGCTACCAAAGGCCCATCGTACTGATGCAACCTATAGCCTACTTGTTATACCCAGGAGTGTGTGTAGGTATCTCAACTACTGCGTGCTTTTCAAAAGTACTTCTCAAATCACGTGTGGGAACGGGGTATTCTGTACATTCCTGGTGTACGTTTAAACGTCTCATTCGCCATGGATAGTGTGCGCAACCTAACAAAGTGGTATCATATGATAAGCCATGTTTGCTTCAGCTGCTTTGTATCTGCTATGTATGCCGGACTATACAATGTGCCATATACTTTACCCTCACCACACTCCATACGTATGTGTAGATTGCGTAGCTCATCCACTATGACCTTCATAACTCCCTCCATCACCCTACCATCTATAAGCCTATTAGAACTAAACCGCAAGTCACGCATGTGGACGACCCAATCGCTTCATACTACTGTACCAACTGCTTACCCATATCTAAAAATAGAACCGAAACTCATTTATTGTTACCTACCCACACCACCTCTCAGGCATGTATGTAGGTAGCTCATCTGCCATGAACTGCGTGGGCGCTGTCAAAGCCGCACGCGCGCTCCGGCCCGGCAGTGTTATTGTCACGATACTATGTGACGGAGGGGGTCGACACGCGTCTAAGCTTTACAACCCCGAGTACCTGCGTGCAAACGGCCTGGTTGTGTCTCAGTGGGACGCGGCCGACCTCTCCTTTGTGCTGGCGGAGTGAGTAGGGTCGGGTGAGCGTCCTATATACAAATCTAGGTACAATGAGTAGGTGCAGGGGAGTGTTTTAGTACATACCCGGGTGCAATGAATTGGTGTAGGAGACTGCTCTAGTACATACCTGGGTGCAATGGATAGGTGTAGGACAGTGTTATATCCACATACCGAATAGCAGCAGGTAAATGATCTCTCTATGTACATGCCTAGCCGGAATACCGGATGCCGCATCCTCGGCAAAAGGCTGGATTTGGAAAGAAATCATGCCACACCCACCGCAGACTGGACGCGACCTTTATTGTCAGTATGATTGATGAAATCGCGCACTCGGTCCGTGCATCGTTGGCGTAGTACGAGAGTGAAAGAAGAAGCAGTTGCTTTACCTCTAGTGACATTTTATAGCGGTTCACAAAACCTAACAGGAGCTTTTCGAACACTCAAATCAGAACCTCTCAGTACCGGTATGCTCAAGCCAGCCCCACATTTCTGGGGTTAGTTGCTATTTATCTAGGACATCGAAACATCAAAATAGGGCGTCATATCACTCTTGACTCGGAGTCTTATGTTCGCTAGAGGGTTTCGTGGGGTAGATAAAATAATACGCCATCGAACATCCACGCTGGTGTTTAGCGTCACCCGTTTATCTACCTAACTAGGTTGAATGGTTTTAAACTACACTATAAAAAAATATCATATTGGCGTATTATGGTGTACAGATGAAAGGAGCGGGTTCTCTCGTCACCTTCTGAAGAAGTGGTTCTTCGCCGTGCTTAATCTGTGGTGTCAATTGAGCTCACATATATATAGCGGGTATCGCTGAACTTGTAAAACTGTCTAAGGTGGTGATTTGTTGAAACACCTTATTTTTAACGAGGATGGCTACAACAGCAAACCACCCATCACAAATAGGACTGCTCTGAATTCATATGTAGTACATTTTGAAGTGAATATTATCCTAGCCACCGACCGTGTATGACAATATAGAGCCTTAGTCGAAACGTGTACACAAAGCTTAAAAGAATACTAGTGAACAAAAGTACTCACTGGCCGAGCATGTCAATAAAAAGCCTTAGGAGATACACACACGAAAAGTTTGAAAGAATACTAGTGAAAAATTAGTCACCGACCGTGTATGTCAATATAGTAGTATAAACGTTTAGACAAAGCTTAAAAGGCCTTTCTAGCTTCCATCGTGTCTGAATGAGAAGCCAGGTGCATAACAGCCGAGATCAGTTTTACAACAAAAAACATCAGTTCTATATTAACCAATAGGAATAAAACATCAGCTCAAATCAGTTTCATATCAATCAATATCAGTTCTATATCAACCGATATTAATTCTATATTATCCAATATCAGAATAATACCAACCAATATCAGAATAATATCTATCTATGTCAGTTCTTTACAACCAACATAAGCTCTGTACTATCCAATTACAGTACTATCCAATTACAGCTCTATATCAACAAATATCAGTTCTATGTCAACCAATATCAGTTCTATATCAACTAACATCAGTTCTATATCAACTAACATCAGTTCCCTGCCAACTTGTATCAGCTCTATATCAACAAATTACACTTCAATATCAATGATTATCTGTGTCTCAAGTTGTCAACCAATGTCAGTGTAAAATATCTGACAATATCACAATACTATATCAACCAATATCAACTTTATATCAACCTTCTATATCAACTATTCTCAGTCTATAACAACGAATATCAGCTTTATATCAACCAATATCAGTTCTATATCAGCCAATATCAGTTCTATATTAACCAATATCAACTGTATATCAACCAAGATCAGTTCTGTATCAGCCAATATCAGTTCTATATTAACCAATATCAACTGTATATCAACCAACATTTTTAATATAATCCAATAAAAATTCTTTACCGACATATTTAATTTAAAATATGAGCCAATATCAGTTCTGTATCAACTAATATCCGTTTCAAAATCAACCAATATCAGATAGCAGCCAGTATCACGGTATCAGACAGGCTTATTTGTTTCAAGTTGGCAGTAGTATACATTCTTATTGACCAAAGGAATCGCTTAGTTATCGACTAGTAGTTCATATACAATCGAGGCTGGCCAGTACAGACCATTTCCGCCTATTTTTGCCAGTTTTCAGGGCCGTTCGGATATTTACGATGGCATTTTTTTTTGGTTTTGGCGGGCGTTCTGCAATATGCACTTTGATTGGGTGAGTGAGCAATTGTTCTTGAACTTTGGGCGGTTGGGCCCTTGTTGTTTAGATACCAACACTCAGTCGAATATCACGCCAATTGACCCTGTTGGGATCCTAAATTTATTTACCAATATATATATATTCTATATTCACCAATATCAGTTATACATTTATCAATACGAGTTCTATACCAACAAATAGGATATTAGAAGTTCTTAATTCAACCAATATCAGTATCATAAGTTAACAACTAGTACCAGTTCCATACCCATGAATATCAGCTCTATATCAATCAATAGCAGACCTATATCGATAACAAAAATCAATTCTATTCAGGTCAACCAGTTTAAGAAAAATCAGCCAATATCAGTTCTATATCAACCAATATCATTCATTATCAGACAATATCAGTTGTATTCAAGGCTCGCGAAGACTCGCAAAGACTCGCGAAGACTTCGCGGAACTCCTTATTTGTTTCAAGATGGCAGTAGTATACATTCTTATTGACCAAAGGAATCGCTTAGTTATCGACTAGTAGCGTGAGCCAGGTAATTTCATATACAATCGGGGCTGGCCAGTACGGACCATTTCCGCCTATTTTTGCCAGTTTTTAGGGCCGTTCGCGATTGTATTTCACTTGTTATATTCGCTCAACGTATGTTCTGGTTAAAATACTACCCTGTATCTGGTATGAGATATATTATCTTCAATCCTATTGGAAAGGAATAATGACATTGATGCTTCAAGCATCAGCTTTATATGTTGCAATGATCGCGATTTTATTTTACTTTTACGGTGATTCGCGGTATTTTAGACACTTACAAAAGTATATATGCGTTATGGAAATTCAATATCCCACCGCTAGGTGATATAATCCATAAAGGTATAAATCTACGGTGGAATTTTGGTTGTACTCATCTATTCTTGTAGTAAGAATGTGTTTGTAAAAGGATAAATTCTCGAGTTTTAGCGAGCTTCGTGGCTGCTCACGATATCTTGCGAGTCTATGAGAGCGCAGAATACTGAGGTGTGGTCACGAAGAGTGAACGTATATTGTGCATATTATATTGTGATATCTCCTCGTGTACTCATCTGCAGTCACAAGACCTGCAAAGTTATAATCTGTGCACAGCTTGTATATATATTTAAGTATCAGCTATTATGCATGGGTACATGTGTATATGTGAAGTATATACCTATTTGTGATCATTGCGACTATGATATGGACTTCACTATCATGTTTATGAATTTGTAACAGATGCTTTATTTCGTGTGCGATGTAAGCAACTATGAAAATGACAATTTATACTATTAACAATGTCTTAGACGTTATTGTTTTCAGATACCAGTCTTGCTCAGTGTGTTTTAAGTTTTAAGTGTATAGTTGTGATTTATTTGGTTCGAATCCCTGCTTTTATATCCATTGGACTTCTAACTTTTGAGCCGTTGAAAACCACGACGTAAGGTGAAAGAGGCACTCACTTAATCTATGATACAATCCAAAGGCAGCGTCGTCACGTCCTCAACTGAACGTGGCTTCTATCGCAATGTTTGGCCTTGTTTATTTGAGTTGTACTCCTCCGATATTGGGATGTCCAATTCCCGTTATAGATTGTACATATTGATGATTCTGTACTCCCGGCAATTCTGTTCCAAGATTATTTTCAATCTGAATTAATTCTGCATCCTTCTCAAAGTTTTATATTCTCTTCTTGATTGATTCCGGGATAACCCTTGTTGAACATCCTTATGCTCAACCATGGTTTGTGTCCTAGTAAATGATTCTTATTTGCTGTGATCAATAGGCGTACAGTACGTCTGGTTCGGACTAACAACACGAAGTATTGTCGTAAGAGGTTGATACTGCATACTTCAATACTACACTCGCTGGTTGCGAGCCGAAGTGCCGGGAGCACGGAAACATCATTATAGAAAATCTCTGATGGGCATAAGGGCATCCCTAAATATCGGAGGAGTACAATCTAAACGTATAAGACCAAAGATTACAATGGAAGCCACGATCAGTTGAAGACGTGGCGACACTGCCTTTGGATTGGATCATAGATTAAGTGAGAACCTTTTTCATCCTAAGAGGTGTTTTTTAATGGCTCAAGGATTACGAGTACAATGCATATAAGGGCAGGGACTCGAATCAAATAAATCACAACTATTCACTTAATACTTAAACACTTTAAGATACTTTAATATTTGAGAACAATCACTTATCAGGTCCGTTTCACCTCTACTCTGAGAATGACAAGCTTCGATTTGAAACCAAAGGTTAAATTCCTGCTTTTGGATAAGCCGGTCCAATGGGACCAATGGAAAGCCCAATTGGATATGATCCCGATGAAACAGGGTCGCCTACAACTAATCGAAGCCGCTACACCACCCGACGACTACTATGAGACTCAACGTGAACGTTTACTCAAGAGGATCGTGGAGCCGCGTCTGAGTCAATTTATCATACGATCTCTCGACCACTTCAACAGGAGATACTCCATATCATGAAGGAACCCTACGCGTTTTTCAAGGCATTGAAAACCAAATTTAAGATTAACACCCAGGGAGGAATTGGCCGTTTGAGAAAGGAGCTCTGAGCAAAAACGCTGAAGAGTAACGAAACTTTGGAGGCCTTTATTGGTGATATTTATTTAAAAAAGCAGCAAGAACTCATCTCAACACAGTCGATACTGACGTCATGAGATACGAGGAACTCTGCGAATATCTCCGAAAATTTGATATCGACCTCTAATACAGAGACTCGAGGAGGAGAGAGAGCACTTTCTGCCAGAGCAGAACAAAAGTGCTTCAATTGTAACAAACCAGGTCACATTGCTCGTGACTGCCGATCCAAGCATCGCAGACCCAGACCGCACGTCTACTCTGACCGCAGGGAACATCGCAAATCTTATGAAAACCAATACTCCAACAATCGTGGAAATAATTCCGACGAACGACATCACCGTAATAGAGCTGATGAGTTCAAGTCTTACCGCAAGGACTATTCAACACCGAAATCTACACCCTACTCATGACGTGCCGACTATCCGTCGAAGAAACCCAACTATCATCAAGATAAACGTAATGAATTTTACAGAAAAGCAGTTCACGTAAGAGGATACTACTCGAGGGAGGAAATGTGTAAACCTCCTAAAGTAACGTTTAATTTGGATAAGGTAGTGACGATGAAGGCGTTAGAGCATTCTCAGCAGTTGCCGACTATGTCGAATCTGACGTCGAATTGTCGGATGATGACATGCCAGAAGCCATCATGGCAACCCCCGAAAATTGCCCTGGATTTGGGATGAAGCCAAACACCCAGCCGGAGGAGAGAGAACTATCAGATTTTATTCTAAATAATCCAACTTGTAGTTCGGACGAAGACGACGGACCGCCAAGACTTTTACTCGACAGCTCTAGTGAGGATGACTACGATGACCTATCCGACCTAATGTCCGACAGCGACTCCGAAGAAGATGAAGCTTTTAGTGATAAATTTAATGAGGACTTTATATCTTCACCAATCAAAGCCATAGACTCTGAGAGAAATTTCGGCCAAAGAGCGTCTACGACTGACAAAATAACAACGACTGAACCTAGTGGGACTCTGGACAGTAGAGCCTCAGTCCACATTATTAACGACTTGGAGTTGATATCAAACGCAAAAAGTCACTTCACAAACGTACACCTAGCTGACGGGACTATTGGAATCGTAACTCACTCAGTGCAATTGAGTGACGCTGGAAGGGCTATTTATGGACCAACTCTAAAGACCAACCTAATCAGCGTCCCCCAATTAACCAAGGCATGACACAAGATCTACATGGATGACGCAGTCTGCCTCTTACTATCACCCCAACACCTAGTATATAATTGTGAGCAGAAGCTAGGCGTTTACGTCGTACCCCTGGAATTTTTTTCAAAAGAATTTGCCTACGCCGCCAGTTGGCATGAACGACTAGCGCACCCAGATCATTTACCCAAGGACCTGCCACCTATCGACTATCATGCGAACTGCGAGTCCTGTATCATGGATAAACTTGTCATACGTCGGACACGAAAGATCAGAAAGAACGGCCCATCCGAAAACCCAATGGACTTACTCTATATTGACCTTATTGGGAAATTTAAACGGAGCATTGGAGGAAACTGCTATGGCCTAACTCTCATTGACGACTGCTCCAATTTCGAATAATTTGAACCACTATCCACCAAGAAGGCGCCAGTAGTATTTGACGCCTTACTCGGAGCACAGTACAGAGTGGAAGGGAAGCGAACGTTTTACAATTCGACCGAGGCTCGGAATTTGTGGATAAGGAAGTAGAGACTAACTTACGAAGACTTGGCTACGATGTTTGATCAACACCGAAAGACTCACCACAGTACAACGGAAAAATTGAGCGGAGTCACCGTACCAATTTAGGAAGAGCTAGGGCGACTCTGCGCAACTCCGGCTTAGGTGACGAATTTTGGAGTGAGGAATACCATCATGTCACAGCCGCTCATATCAACGCCGGGAGTAAGAGGAACCCGACAACGCCAATCGAAAGATTCACTGGCCGAAAACCAAATTATAACCGTTTTCGAACCTTACGGCAACAAATGTTTATGGCGGAAGACGACTAAAAGCAACAAAAGGGATAAGCGCGCTCGCCGTGGAATTGTGATGGTTAACCCCCAGCGAACCACCTCTGATACTTTCCGAGTTTTTAGTCCAGAAACCAACCGAGTATCACGAACCAGAGATATACGTTTCTTTGAGGATGAATTTTACATATGGAAGGATGGACAATGTACGGAGCAGACTACAGGAAGAAAAGTTGAGCCGACGAACGACGACTTATCGACCGTATCTTCACAGCCTATGGAACCAGGCGAAAACACTCAAGCCGCCTCTAGTAAACGCCATCGAGAACCGGTGTACTCTGACGTTTTATCAAAATCAAATTGTTCTACTGCTTCCAGAGACCAAACTGACGCCATATCCGCTCACATCTCAAAGCGGAAAAAGGCCAGTCGCCGATCTTCGAGAGAGGTCACAAATTTGCAAATTTCAGATAATCCAGCTTGGATGAACAACAAGAGCAATAACAGTTGTCACTCTCGACGAAGAAGAAACTCGACAACTGCCTTTTCAGCTACTCAACATCAGGGCCGGCGCAGATCCCAATTCCCAAGACCTTCCGGTAGATTGACAATTTTTCCAATAAGAAGGAGTGGATGGACGCAGCGACCAAAGAAGTCCGAGACCTAGTGGAACGAGGGACCTTCACTCTTGTAGACTCTAACCTGCAAAAAAGCGCGATTTAAGGAAACAAAGCCGTATGGTGTAGAGTAAATTTAGCACTATATGGCCTAAAGCAATCTGGCTACTTATACTTTGTGGAGGTCTGTGAGGTTCTAGGTCAACAGGGATATCAACCAACGCGATCAGACCCATCATTATTTTTTTTGAAAAAAACTCTGATGGCACCTTGGACCTGGTCATTGTATATGTGGACGATAAAATCGCGACGGCCTCTGACAAGCGAACTCTGGATATTTTGGAGGCAATTTTATCCAAAAAATGGTCAACAAAGTCAATGCCAGCAGCGGAATGGTTTTTAAAAATGAAAATGGAATTTCTGCCCTCAGGAGTAGTCACCATATACAAACAAATCTATGTCAGCACATAACTCCAAAACATAATTCGGAAAATGCCCAGCCGTCACCAGTACCCTTGCACAATACGGATTTGACACCATGTCATTCTGACAGGCCCGCCGGAACTATGCCCTGTAGAGAACTCATCGGCGCCCTTCGATACTTAGCTGATGGTACGCGACCAGATGTAACATTCGCCGTGAACCAATTATCCAGGCACCTTGATAAACCACTCCTTCGTCACTGGAACGCTGCCAAGCGAGTACTTCGATATCTGAAAGGCACCTCTGGATATGGACTAAGGGTTGACCCTGAGATATCCCTACAGCCGGTCGCTTTCGCTGATGCAAGCTTTGCCTCTAACGCAACAGACCGAAAATCAACAAGTGGTTACGTCATTTTTTTATGTGCGGCGCACCTGTGATTTGAGGATCAAGAAAGCAGAAACTGACAGCACAGTCTACTTGCGAAGCAGAAATCATCGCCCTAAATGATGTCACAAAGGAAATCTGTTGGTTGCGAAATTTACCGTCGGAACTTGGTATCAACATTGGACCAATTGTCATCAATCAAGACAACCAATCGGCGATAAAATTGCTAGGATGACAAGGTGAACCGCAGGATCAAACACCTCGACCTAAGGCACTACTTTATCCGGGATAAAATTCAAGACAATTCGGTGGTCTACGATACACGCCCACAGACGAGATGACTGCTGATGCTTTGACAAAAGCACTCGTGGGGAAATTGTTCGTTAACACAAGAAAACCATGGTTAAGCCTGTAGCTGGAGAGAATGCATACTCGCACAGATCATAGAGACTGAGAACCCGATAAAGCGGGGCTGGAAAGCTTAAATATCTCTTGAAATAAATAATTTTGATAATGAACTCTCAAAGTTAGAAGCTGTGTGCAATGAGCTCCCAATGATGAAAGCAGAAGAGCAACGAGCAACACGAAAAATCAAAGAGCTCAAATCAAATGTAGGATTCTTCAGGCCAAAGTGTGCAAACGTTAACGTTCTTGTTTTTACAACAAAAATATTCGTGCCCTACACCTGTTATTGTACTACGAGTTACTTGGCTGATTTTTGTCTGTTTGTTTTTGTCTAACTTTCTGGCCTGCGTGCAGTGGGCTGAACCTCTCCCAATTTTTGGGGCTTCTGACCGTACACATTTTGATCAAATATTCGATCGTAACGCACAAGACAATTTTCAATTGGGCCATGGGCCAGCCAGATTAGTACCAAATGCAAAATTTTTGAAGCCACTGGGAAACAACCCAGCGACCTATACACTTTTTAGCGAAGTACTTTACCACAAGCCAACACACCTGTTGATTCGGTATATACTCCACAATATTAATATTTTTCAGTCTAGTTTCCCCTCCTACCGGAAATCTTCCTTCTTACAGGATGTCACAAGCAAGAATCAGAAATTTTTCTAAGTCTAATGTTTGACCACATCTTCGAAGCAGACCTCAGGATCAATTATTTTTTAGGAAGTTTGGATTCCGTCAAACTACATCTATAGCTACAGAGGAAGTATTGATCACAGTAAACCAAGATTGTTTACCAAGCATAAAACTACGGTCAAACACCGAAGGCTCAACAAGGGTTATCCCAGCATCAACCAAGGAGAGAATCTAAACTCAGAGAGGGACACAGAAATATTCGGAACCGAAATGCCGGGAGTATGGAATCATCAATATAGAATATCTCTGATGCGCATAAAGCTATCCCTAACTATCGGAGAAGTGCAATCTTAGAGCATAAGGCCAAAGATTACAATGGAAGCCACAATCGTTGAAGACGTGGTGACGCTGCCTTTGGATTGGATTATAGAATAAGTGAGAACCTTTTTTACCTTAAGAGGTGTTTTTTAATGGCTCAAGAATTACGGGTTCAAAGCATATAAAAGCAGGGACTCGAATCAAATAAATCAGAACTATTCACTTAAAACTTAAAACACTTTAAGATACTTTAATATCTGAGAACCATACTCTCCCTCAACCATCTCATCATCGTTGATATGAGTCTTTGCCGCTATCATCAGGCTCTTAGCCAGGGTCTTGTCTTAACTACTGTCTTTTCCACGATAAATACTGCTAGTAAGAGTATCATTGGAGGTAAAGGTGATGGCAGATTACAATCCTTCGGTCCCTCCTTTAAGCCAAGATGTCCAAGCTGCAGTTAGTAGGGTCTTGAAGACGTTCATCTTGAGCTCCTTAAGATACATCACTTTTAGCGCCTGATCAATGACGATTGTTTCGGCCAGCACCTTCAGCTGCGAAGCAGGATTCTCGAGTAACATAAGGGTAGACTTCGATTGGGATGTATGCTCATTCTGTGGATACCAAACGTAGTAGGCACCACTGCTCTGATCTTGCTCGAGAGCGCCTCCGTAAGGTTCTGATGAACGATCGCATCTAGATCTTTGAGGCACGTTTCATTGCCTTAATCGTCCTTGGCAATCCAACAGCGAGCATTCTTCATTGCCACGCAGACTTCGTTTCAGTCCACCAAGAAGGCACCAAATCATGCCATAGCTGCATCAGCGAATGACATGCTGAAGTTTGTACTAATTAATAGTAACATCTAAGAGTGCCGTATAAGTGTAGTGCGCTTCTGTGTGTAATAAATAGTGCACTTGAAGTATAGGAAAACCACTGATATAGTAGCGATAACATAGAATATTAGCTAACAGTCTAATACACGTTTTGTTACTCACGATTGAACTGATCTGATTTTCAATTCTGAACTTCTTTTGTACTTCAAGCTTGTACTTAGCGTATAGACTGCAACCGTTGCGTATTCATCGTAGTAGCTTATACTCGCAAGCTACATCTCTTCCCCGCCTCAGATGCTGGCAATGGTTCATCGCACATGTCCACAACCATTATATAGTCCGCAAACACGTGCGAATAACACTAGAAATCGCCTAATCCAATCACACACTCACAGACATGCCTTTCCCATAAATATACCATCCAAGAAGAGATTTTATATTATTTTCCAGTCTTGTGCGCATAAAATCTGCATTAGGCATTCAATCCTTCCTGGATCTGTCTTTTTTTATATTACATTAAACCTCTTGAGACCTTTTCGATAAACATTTCAGTGCATTTTTTGAGATCCTCATTGTCGAGATTGAGCAATATGAAGTGGTTCTGATTTGATAAAGTATCATCCTTGCCATAACACCCCAACCCGTATTCAATTGCAAATTTCACCTTGTCAGCTCTTCACGCTACTAAAACCTGGCTGCACATATCTGCAATGCTATTGATTAGGGTAAGCGGATCCAGCTTCAATTTCTTGAACCAACATTCGACTTGCGCATGTGTGGACTCGCTCATCTGGGAACCTTTGAGCCCCAAAGTCAGTTTATCGTTGAGCCCCCAATCAACAATGTATCTGGTCATGTTCATGAGTTTAGCTATGTAATTTGCAATCGAGTCTACATGTAGTATCTGGAGGTCCGTAGTATCTGGAATACAACTTTAAAGTGCGTCTTACAACTTTCTTGTGGTCCTACACGTAGAGGTTTTAGTATCTTTTCCTGGTCATTACCACTATTAAGACTCTTCAAGTTCTTGTGTGTGTTCATCTTGGTATGATATCTGTCTGAGAAGAAGAACTGCCCTGGATTTACATCGGTCGGACTCAAGAACCAGCCAGTGAACACGTGTTTCGTCTTCAGTGGCACCCCTGGCCCACAAGAATGGCCAATTGCCAGCCCCAATTATTGTTGTCCTTGTGTCGCATGTCCGGACACATCATACCGCTGTATTTGGCATAAGATTGCCTCATCGTATAGATACAGTAGAATATGCTTTTTAGAGTTCCCGTCACCTCGTCTACATATCTGCTTACAAACAGATGAGGATATCGTGCCTTAGCGAATTGAAACCAGTCAAGGAAGTCGGTCCTGTGCAAGGAAATAGACATGAATTAGAGCGGTATAAGATGCCCGATTAAGTCGCACGCATAATGCTTGCTACAACGAAGGGGATGTGTGTATAGAAAAAAAAAAGGTATACATTATCATATTGCCAGCAAATTTAGTACTATATGATGGCACGCAACACTGGCTACTTACGCGTTCATTGTTTCTTCACATTCCCGCATTTGTACAAGTTTCGTATACCTTCTTCAGGTATCCGTTCATGTTTTGCGAATGGCGTGGATCTCCCATAGAATCCTTTCCGCTCCCCAGCTGATCGCTCTCTGTATGGTGGCGATATTGAATTTTTAATTTAATATAATATATTGTAAACTTATACATGGCGTTTTAACTGTCCGTTTTATATATGCGTCACAACCGTGCGCCTTATAAATGTGTCTTATCTATGCGTCTTAACTCTTAACTGTGCGTCTTATACATCACATACGACTTTTATATTTCTGACGGTCTGCGCACTGATGACCACATTCCCTGGATACAAATTCATAAGAGTCTTCTTAAATTCATTGGTAGGGTAATGGTGTATGACTAGGTAAGAATAGTGTCCTTAGTCATCTTGATAAGAGGTTATCGTGGTCATTTTTCTTAAAAATAGGCACTATTACGTTTATCGTCCCATCTTCTTTTGAGTTTATGAACACACTTATCTTGTACCTTCTTTAAGCGAAGTAGACACGATTCTTCAGCCGAAGCTGATGCTCTGCCCATTCTACTTCAGTTTTGGGTTTGTTTGGATTGTCTAATTCTCCTAATAAGAAGGGTTCTCGACCATAGAAATATGTGTATGGTCGGGGTTTTGTTCTAGAAGACACCCTACAATTCACTCGGAATTGAACTGAACTTAGATGTTCACTCCATCTTTCCCCATATCCTTCTGACTCAATTTTTAATTGCCTTGCCAGGTCTTTGTGCCTGGCTTCAAATATACCTTGAGTTTGAGGTATATATGGGAGTCCGAATTTCCTATGATGTCCTGCCAAGATATCAAAGACTTGAGCAAATGTATCCGTAAACTCGGGCTATTATCCGAACTAAGTTCAGCTGGTTGGCCTACAGAGGTACAATGCTCTTTCAGCAGACTTTGCAGATCGTGTTGCTATCAGCCAGTTAATCGGGGAAGCTACGTCAAGCACATGTAGCACCGCTACATAGTTTTTTATATCTGTAATACCAGTATAGAACAGATCGATTACTCGATGTTCCATCGGAATGGTAGCTGATAACTCCTAAACGGATGATAGCCGAAATTTTCGATTCTGTTTATATCGCAATCACGACAACTCCAAACAATTCGCTGAATTTCTTCTGTCATTCCGAGCCAGTTGTGACCAGTGTCTTTAAGCTCATCAACTCTCGGGGGATTGCCCTCATATGAGAGTGCATTATATTTGAGTATGAAAGCACACATACCTCTCTTCTTTGTCAGATAGGTTTGTGGTGAAACAAATTCGTTTAATATCTAAGTTTTCTATATCTTCTTCTTCTTCAATCTTTCTTTTATTTGATCCAAAACCAAATAAAGATTGAAATTGTGTTGGGAGTTTGCATTTGCTGTTATCCTTCCCAATCCGGACAATGACGGTTATATCCCATGGTGTAGGGCCCACAGGCTACCTGCCATACTTTAAAAAGTATTTTCAGATCTAGGTAAAATGATGGGATCTGCTCTTAGCATCCCTTTTTTATTTCTTTTACCCATTTATCTGTTTTTTTTTAAAGAACAGTACAGCGTAATTTCATTGTCTGTCTTTTAAACATGTTTGAGAACTTTTGATATAAAATAAAAAGGGAGAATTGCCCATGGATTCCCTTTAAATTAAATAGATTGATGATCTTTAGTACAATATCTGTCTAATTGATAATTTATAAAACTAGCAATCAAATCAATAGTATGTTTGCCGAATAAAGCTTCCGCTATCTGGAAGTATATTGGGTTTGTCATCCATGCGACTGTATTTACCCAATGTTCAGGTGTCCCCTGAAACATGTCTTTCCTGGCATCTGGAAGTATTCTTGCTATTAAATTAGGGAAACAATTCTTTCCTCCCGGAATGTGTGTCAGGGTAAAATTATACTGTTATATGATTTCTTGCCAACGTTGCAACAATGGACTATCAGGAGCCATTGTATGCAAGTATGTTAGAGCTTTGTGGTCCATTCGAATTAATAGTCTCAAAAGACGACCAAAGCTTGCACTATTGCGAGTAATTCTTTCTTGCTTGTTGAGTAGTGTATTTGATGTTTATTTAAATTTTTGAAAAGAAGCAGAAATACTTCGTTTTTGCCATCTTTAATTTGATATAATGCTCCTATAGCATAGTCGGAAGCATCTGTTCCCTGAATGAAAGGAAATCCTCCTGCTGGACATGATAAGAATAAAGCCTTAGCAATAGTTTGCTTTAGTGCTTTAGGTCTTTTATTTCATTCCTCGTTCCATACCCTTTCAAGTGACTTGAGGTTGGTTAGTTTATGGAAAGGCTTAGCAAATTTTGCAAAGTAGGAAGTTTCCTTTCTTATAAAATTTGCCATTACAAGAAGAGATTTTATATTTCTTCCAGTCTTAGGTGCAGGAATCTGCATTGGGCGTTCAATCCTTCTGGATATGCCTTTCTTCCTTTTTGCATTAACAATGTGTCCTAGGAAGTGCATTTCTGCAAGTCCAAAATGTAACTTTATTAAATTTAGTTTAAGGCTGTGTTTATTCAACCGCATAACCGCCTTAACACTTCATCGAATGTTTCTTCATTTTCTTCCATGGTGTCATTTGCGATTGTGAGATCATCGATATATACAAAGACTTTTGTAAGGTCAGCAAATAAATGTGACATCATTCTTTGAAAACATGAAACTAACATATAGACGCCAAATGGTGCACCTCTGTGTTTATATTGTACGCCGCTCCAAGTAAATTTTACAAACTTTTGTTGTGGTTCTGTGATCTTGACTTGGCTATACTCTTGTTTCAGATCTAAATAGGTAAATTACTTCTTTCCTCCTAATTTCTCTAACAATGTAGTTACATTTGGAAGAATAAATCTGTCCAGCTGCATAAATGCATTTAGTGGTCTAACATCAAGACACGCTCGTACTTTCTTTAAAGTACCATCGGTTTTAATTGCTCTACAGCTAGTAAAGCCATTTTTACCGGAGTGCTTTCATAAATCAAGTCAATGACTTTATCTTCTACATAAAGTTGATAAACAAGTCAATAGACTTCTTCATCAACTTTATGTAAAAGTCTTGCAGGAACATAGTTCCTAGTTGGAAACTTAAATATATCTACGTTTACCCATATTCAAGTCCACCTTGACTTCAGTTAAGTCAGTAAACTCAGTATTGCTGATCTTTTCATTCAGATATTAAAGGTGGCTCACCTTTTTTTTTACTAATTCTGGGTCCGATTGACCTTGTCGAGGTTCATTGAGGCCCCCAATGTTCTCTTCTATGTCAATCATCTTCTCGACATAGGTTGGAAGACCTGTCAGGCCCATTCCTATTTCTTTAAGGTCATCTTGCCCCAAAATCATTCAGCATCGCTCATCCATTTTCACTATAAATAATTTGATCTTGGATTGGCGTCCATCAATAAGTTCAATATGAACTTCTGAGTAAAAAACCTAAGCTTTATGACTCAAAGCACTTTAAGATACTCTAATATCTGAGAACAATACTAGGAATCGCCTAATCCAATCGCACACTCACAGACATGTGCTTTTGTTCACATGAGTAACTTGGCGTTAATATGACACACTGTTGTATATGTCTCCTGCTACAGCAAACACTTACATGCCCATCATACAGGCATTTATGTTTGATTATATGTCTAAGTCACAACCAATAAACCATATATATAACTTGGTTTTTTATGCTATATAGTACTCACAAACCTTAGTACTTCTGAGACAATTCATGCCCTCAAATAATTCTTAGAGGTCAAAACCTGCCCTAGGCCAGAAATATAGGACTACTACGCCTTGCAGATTTAGTTGAGATTATTGTTAATTGTTATTTTTAGATGATAATATATAATCACTTGAAAATCAGAAGTGATATTTTCAATTGAAAAAATATATGTATGTAATGTATGCTAGTTTTTTTTTTGTTTTTTTTTCCGACATTTTCTTAGATGTTCTACATCGTCAAATGTTGGAATACATTTTCTACGGAGTTTACTCTGAAATATGTTGAAGACAAAAAAAAAGAGCCTGATTATCAATAATTATGCTGGAGTATGCTCACTTATATCATCTTATATCCTTCATATGAGGTAGAAGCGTAGGCATGTCCCAGTATAACATTTTATTGATAATCAATAGCGGTTTCCAAACACCGCCTGAATAATCACCGAGGGGTTTTCAAACACCGCTAAACACAGGTATCGTTCGACTCTCGCAGCGATACACCATCCCTAGATGTAGTCTCTAGGGCCTCACACATAGGTTGCGCTTGGCACCGGCTTCGTCGAGACGAATCTTGAGGCTAGAAACAAACCCGATAGCCTCTGACTATCAAACTGTATCTAGCTTGGTACTTTCCAAACAAAGCTATTAAAGCAACATATCGGAAATAGTAGCTGGTTCCTACTTTTTTGCGCTGTTACATAAATAATGACTACGTCACTAATTAGGTAACTCAGCACTAATTAATTTTGGAGCCACCACGATCACCGAACTGACTTCTGTACTGTTCCATTCTACTATGGTATAGTATTTATATAAGACTCATATAATCCTAGATTACATATATCTTAATATCCTTCACTTGTTATTTAGTCGAAGTGAAGGTCATTCCAAAACATATACCTATTCATCTATCTCTAAAATGAACGAAGACGCTCCCGCCGCTATCGCCCAACGACTTCAAGTACATTTTCAAGTTCAAGAAGAATTCGATCGTACAGGCTACCCAGTTCCGACCGACGGCCCTTCGGGGATATACCTCATAAAGCTCCCATTCGGGGGGACATCAAATCTAGAATTCGCCACCGCCCTACAAGACAACGTGCGCCCTGCCGAAGCCAATATATCGACCGGGAAAACCAAGAGACTGGTAAATACTGATTTCATCGAGGAAGTGACATTTCTACAGGGTCTTCGCTCACGACCTTGCTCACTGAATTCTTGGTACGATACTCAGAAGGACGCTGTTAAGGACGAGTTTTTACGACTAAAGAATTGATAGAATTTCTCCCTATTCACGTTGAAACAGTCATCGACGCTGAACAACGACAGGCGGTACTTATCGGTTTTTTGGTGAAAGTCATACAGGATTTCAATCTAACCTTGGAACTCAAGATACGAGTATAGAAAGGCAATAACTTCTCAACACTACAGGAACATCAGACTTACACGTTCAATCAGTACAATCCTCTTCTACAGAAATTGTACAACACTCAAGTTAAGATAAAATACGAGCTTGCCATGATTACTGCAGTGAAAGGAAGTAAGAACAGACAGAAAGAAGTGGAAAGGCTCGAGAAGGAGAAAGCCGCCAAGGCAGCGAAAGCAGCAAAGGCAAAACAACAGTAAATCCATGATAGTTCTACGGTCTAGCTAGCCGTAAATAGCTGGGTGTGATTAGCCCAGAAATTTATTAAAATATTAACAAAATACCAGCCACACACTGTACTACTTAAGAGTATGTTCTAAGTTAAAAAGATGGAGAACGTACGGGGCGTCGCGGAAGATCTGCAATGCCATTCGATACGGAGTGCGATAGGAGTGGGGTCCGGAGAGATGTTTCGGATTGAAGGTCTGGGCAGGCTGCATCAAGTAGCAAGGAGATCTGATTAAATGATGCCCGCAGATTACAAAGACGACTTCTACACGCTGGGAGTAGCCGACCCTAAAATGTGGCAGTTTCGGGACAGAACAGGGCAGCTCTGGTGCTTCTTGGCGTTGACCATGGAAGCAGCGTTTAGCCCCAAATAATTTCGAACACCGTGCGAATGATATGCAGATCGATAAATACCCGGATAATTCTATATGCGGACGACGTTCTGTTGCTAGCAAGTCTGCATCGAATTTGCTAGAATCAGGCATTCATCAACAATCTCAACCACAAGTTTGTCTGTGAAAGGCGTGTAGTTCCTTGATCGCTTCTTGATGTGCTAAATTATGGTAATAACTGCTCGGGAAAAAATCCTTGTTGCTCGCTGGAAATATACCCCAGTTCTGATGCAGCTCCAGGATATCTCGTGATCTCACTGTACAAGTAAACCGTGCTAAGTTGCCCCAGCGGCTCAACTCATCTGCGGCCAAATTCAGCTTCCCTGGTAAATAAGCCAGAGCTGTCGGCCATTGTATCTGAATATTTTGACACATAGCTGCGAGATGTCTGAGCTGTGAATTCATAAGTTTGGAAGGACTGCGCCTCTTTCTCAGACTGTGCATGGCTGTAGAAGAGTCTGCCATCACCAAAAGTGAGTTGCTGTAATTAGCCCTTGCGAATGAAAAAAAAATCCATCGCTAGCACTATTTTTCGTAGCTCCAGCACTGAAATGGGCCAGAGGGTTTCTCTCTTGTTCCATGTCCCCGCAAAGTTATTGGTTTCTCTGTCCTTGATGTACAGAGTCGCTCCGTATCCTATTTTGTAAGCATCCCCTGTCAACTCTCGATCTGAATCATCCAGCCAAATAGCTCTGCTCTGGGATGTGGTCAAGTGCTAGTTGAGGTGACCTATTTCTTTGGTTGTCGCCTCTGATAGTCGCACCTTGGGGTATATCAGTTTTCCACTGTGCTGTACTTCGGCCAAATACGGACGTATGTTGAGTGCTGCAATGCTGCCCACTGTATTGCCAATTGACGGCAGCGATATTTATTGTACCGATTTGGAAAGCAGCAATGTGGTGGG
Source organism: Sphaeroforma sirkka (assembly GCA_001586965.3). Taxonomy (NCBI): domain Eukaryota; class Ichthyosporea; order Ichthyophonida; genus Sphaeroforma; species Sphaeroforma sirkka. The sequence continues at coordinate 32,759 of LUCW03000112.1, read as the reverse complement.
GCAATCTGATGCGACATATGAGGCACATACCGATCTTACCTCCAGGTTCGGTACATTATTCAGTAGCGATCGCAGAAGTACTGAAGATGACTTGTCTGCCGTGGCCCTTCGCAGCAGTGTACTACGATCCATGCCGATGCGTTTCACCATTCAGTGGAGGATATAATTCGACGATGCAATCACACTTAAACACGGGCGGTTTGACAAGAGGAACAAGTCGAAATTTTAATAAATCATTGGAATTCTAACATGACTATTATACATTGCAAGGTAAATCCTCAACAACGCCTTGCACTACCGAGGAGGAGCTGTTGCAGTTCGCTGTGTACTGTTACGATGACAAGTGACGCTCAACGATTGGAAAGTGACCAGATCCAGGGCTATTTATTTGTGGCTCTTACTATTTGGTCATCAGGGGGATAGCATTTTGGATTACTTGTAATTCGACAGTATTTTTTTTTGCGAGTAAGTTTCAATGTCGTGAAACGGAAGAGAAGCCACACCTCTAATGGCAACAATTCACCTATTCGCGTGGTGGACGAGGAGATATTCAATTTTCTTTCAATATCTTCGCGATGGAATCCGTAACATCATATCAGACCAGTACGAGCAGATTTCCTACGGGCCGGTCTACCTGCGGACCTGCTACCGTACATTCAGTGGCACGCCTTTCGCAGGGGGTTTGCTCAGACTTGTTTCAGTCTGGGAGTGCCGGATGCCAATATTGCGAACATCATGTGCGTAAAAGTGGGATCAGTTAGCCACTATCGCCAGTGACCAAGGACGACAGAATACTAACAGGGCCTCTGCTCGGCGAAAGTTCTGCGATTCCGTCAACAGTGACATCAAACGCACTCCCTCAGAGTACTATTGTACGCCACAACAAGAAACAGAAGAAACAGAAGAGATGGCTGGAGAAGGCCTAAGTGCAGACACAATGCACTACGAAAGACAGGAAGGACGGCAAGAATGTTTTGGATTTTCACAGATTCGAATCAAGACATGCGTCTCGAGGTGGCAACATTTTCTTAGATGTTCTAAACCATTAAATGTTGGAATAACACAGATTGACGAGTATTCTCGGATCGACCTTGTGGGTAGTGCTGGAGCAAAAACGGATATGCAAAGAAATAGTACAATACAAGTTCATGTGTGTTGTATCTCGAATCGGGTTGAAATCGGGATTTAGATTTGAATTCGTGCGCGGGGCTGGAGAAGAGATGCATGTTATAAAGGAAATGTAATTTAAGACTTTTGATATGGATTGATTCCCAAATGCACAATTCTTTTTGCACGATAACAATGTGTATTCGTCTAGGATCCCAAAGTTCTATGCGCGCTGAACACAATACTGTTCTGCTTTTATGCTGTAGCTTCCAAAATTGCCGTCATTCACAGTAGGGCGAAAACGTAGTCGTATATTGTCATATAACCTCTCTGGGTGACCAAATTACCCATCCTCACCATATTTTGTAACATTCATACACGGCATACATCTCATAACGATCTATACCATAGTCTGATGCATACACTTCAGCACTTCGAAACAACCGATCCATACCATAATCTGATGCATTCACTTCAGCACCTCGAAATTAAACGTTTACCACGAGATTCTTGTTTATTCTAAGTGTGATGAAACTGCTGACCCCTTGTTCTGGGCTAGTACTAATACGTGACCTGTAATACGTGACCTGTCACACCCTTAATCGCCCTTTCTTGTCCGCCTCCATCAGCCATGATAGGATTGTTTCATATGAGGTGAATGTAATGACACACGAAGGGATCACCCGGAACAGGTTGGTCGGCAATCCGCGATACAGCGCTCTCACGCCCTCCTCCATTACCACTGTTTTCGCACAATGGATTATGTTGTTGTATTTGAATGGCGGGACGCTCTGGTTCTGCATGCGCGTACGTACGACCTGTAGTACAGAGAAAAGAGTCAAATATAGTATTGGTGAGTCCAGCGGACTATGTGGACTTAGTATAGAGCCAAGTACACACAAATCAATGCACACGCCACCTACACCCATATCTACCATAGATACGTACGAGATGTAATGCGGAGTAGAGAGGGAAGGATAGTAAAGGGGAGGGAAGTCCAGCCGACTATGTGGACTTAGTATAGAGCCAAGTACACACAAATCAATGCACACGCCACCTACAACCATATCTACCATACATACGTGCGAGATGTAATGTGGAGTATAGAGGGAAGGGTAGTAAAGGGGAAGGGAGTCCAGCCGACTATGTGAACTTAGTATAAAGCCCAGTACACACAAATCAATGCACACGCCACCAACACCCATATCTACCATACATACGTGCGAGATGTAATGTGGAGTATAGAGGGAAGGGTAGTAAAGGGGAAGGGAGTCCAGCCGACTATGTGGACTTAGTATAGAGCCAAGTACACACAAACCAATGCACACGCCACCTACAACCATATCTACCATACATACGTGCGAGATGTAATGTGGAGTATAGAGGGAAGGGTAGTAAAGGGAAGGAGTCCAGCCGACTATGTGAACTTAGTATAGAGCCAAGTACACACAAATCAATGCACACGCCACCTACACCCATATCTACCATAGATACGTACAAGATGTAATGCGGAGTATAGAGGAAAGGGTAGTAAAGGGAAGGAGTCCAGCCGACTATGTGGACTTAGTAAAGAGCCAAGTACACACAAACCAATATGCACACGCCACCTACAACCATATCTACCATACATACGTGCGAGATGTAATGTGGAGTATAGAGGGAAGGGTAGTAAAGGGGAAAGGAGTCCAGCCGACTATGTGGACTTAGTATAGAGCCAAGTACAAATAAATCAATGCACACGCCACCTACACCCATATCTACCATAGATACGTACAAGATGTAATGCGGAGTATAGAGGGAAAAGTAGTAAAGGGGAAGGGAGTCCAGCCGACTATGTGGACTTAGTATAGAGCCAAGTACACACAAACCAATGCACACGCCACCTACAACCATATCTACCATACATACGTACGAGATGTAATGTGGAGTATAGAGGGAAGGATAGTAAAGGGGAGTCCAACCGACTTTGTGGACTTAGTATAGAGCCAGGTACACGCTAAGCTATGCACACGCCACCTACAACCATATCTACCATACATGCGTACGAGATGTAATGCGGAATATAGAAGGAAGGATAGTAAAGGGGAGGGAGTCCAACCGACTATGTGGACTTAGTATAGAGCCAAGACACACAAATCAATGCACACGCCACCTACAACCATATCTACCATAGATACGTACGAGATGTGATGCGGAGTATAGAGGGAAGGGTAGTAAAGGGGAAGGGAGTCCAGCCGACTATGTGTATTTAGTATAGAGCCAAGTACACACAAAACAATGCGCACGCCGCCTAACCAGTGCAGGTAGTACCACATGAACTCAGTGCACGAACGGCATGCGGTATGAAATCTCACAAGAACACACCTCATGTGGAGATTGTTATGCATGTGTTGTAAAATGGTATATATATATATATATATATATATATATATATATATATACGCATATGCACTTATATATATATATATGGTAGTACCAAATGAACTCAACGCGCGGATGGTGTGATAGCTCACGCGAACACACCTCATGTGGATACCAGGCCACGCTGGCAATGGTTTTAGAGGTCGCCGAGGCGAGGATGATGGCTTTGGTGGTGGTATCCGCACGTTCGGAATCTAGCGTAACATTGATAGGAGATAGTTAGAGTGTGTAATACTAGCAAATGATTAGGGACCCTAATCGATTTAGGTTTCGAATCAAGGTACAAATACGAGGAAGAAGTCCGTTAGGGTATGATATAATAGCAAATAATTAGAGATGGAAATTGATTCAATTTTCGGAGCAAGGTACAATTGAGAGCAAAAAGTCCGATACGGTGTGTAATAATAGCAAATAAGTAGGAATCCAAATTGATTTCAGGTTGATTATTTTCTAAAATCCTGAAATACGTACCCACGGCATTTTCTCAGTCGGATGGTATACGTATACACAAGTGAAGTGGAAATTTGGCGTATCTGAGCTGCTACAAAGATACGAAAATTGTGATAAAACACTAAAAACTTAAAACCAAATGAACTCAACGCGCGGATGGTTTGATAGCTCAATGTGCACGACATGCACATGCACACGCCACGAGTGACCATCGATCACTTCTGCATCTCATTAGCCCGCCACATATTGTGGAATGCAACATGACCACAACAGTAAAGCACTGTGTGTCTATGATATGTTGTAATATATTTCTACTAAAACACACTGCAGTTCACATATATAATCGCCCATAACCAAACCGTACGGTACATAAATTCAAAATCAGGACAAATCACAGCCGGAAGGAACTCAAGAGTCCAGGGGGCTAAAAAAAGTGCTGCGAAGATAGCATACAGTTGGTGGTGCTTATAGCCACCAATCAACACTCGGAACCATAGCTCAACCTCTTGGAACGCCCTACAGCCCTCTCAACCAGACAATCACTATAGAAACTACTACAGCCTACAGCCTCTCGTGAGCTTGACCTTCGATGGTCTGTGCCGTACGAACTGGCTACCATTAAGCACAAAGTCAGCTCTACGCAGCAGCAGTACCCAGCTATGTGACGTGTATATACGCATGTAGACACACACACACACACACACACATATATATATTTATGTATATATGTATATATATATATATATTAACTTATACATACATACATACATACATACATACATACATACATACATACATATATATATATATATATATATATATATATATATATATATATATATATTTAGTTATACATATAAAATACAAATATATCACTCAATAGGTCACTTACAATTACTTGTGAATTTGACTTTTAGTATTTCGTACAGCGGGAACTGGATACCCACGTGCACAACCCCCACCAGCGATGCGGCCAGTCCTTTGTATAGTGCTAGTGGACCCTCTCGTTGCATTATGGTGATTAAAGCGTGTACGCTATTCTTATAAAAGTACGGTGTCAAGCCTCGCTGCTGCGTCTGCAGGAGGAATATCCGAAGCGTACATGTGAGAAAGCATAAAGTAGAAGAACTAAGAGCAATTGGTAGCTGGTGCGTTCCCACGTTCACACGCCCGTCTATTTATGGTGACCACTGCGTGTGCGTTATACTTGTAGAAGTACGGTGCCGTGCCTCTTTGTTGAGTCTACAGGAGTATCCGGAGCGCACTTATGAGAAAGCTAAACATAAATACTCCTCTCCCCTCCAATGTAATTTACCGCAGTCGTTAGCATGTACAGATACACCTCTGCTCGGTTTGTTGACTAATGCGTGTACTCTACTACTGTAACAATAGTATGTCGCGACAGGATTGCCGAGTCTGTATAGCGAAAGCCTACGGAGATTGCGGGCTTGTTTCAACTGCAGTGTCTAAGCACCTTACCCACTACACGCACGTGGTTATATAAACTCTCAACTCATTTGCGCATCCATACCGTCACACACCAACAGCACACGCGGACAGAATACACGACTCTGTGCGAGATTTCTGAGGAGAAGACAGAAACAACAGACACAACCACTACAAACACAACAGCTACCAACACAATAACTATACACACAATAACTACAGACGCAAACATGGTCTGCCTGGTGATATGCCTATACAAACTCGTACACCATCGCCACAGTAAATTGAAGTAAAGAACGAACTATGTGATTAAAACAGCTGTCGAGAGGATGTGGTGGATGTCATAGATGATGAAATGTCACTGTAAAGCGCAGAACGCATAGAACGTACGAAGTACTTGATACACATCTAACCAATAAACCATGGCCATCACTACATATAAACATAAGACTGTGTAAGTGTACACACATAAGACTATGTGAGACTATTTGACAGTGCAGCCAGCCACTAAGAGATTGCGACCAGATCTGATGCCACACATGTCCCAACGGCTATCGACTGAAGCTGTACATATATTATTTGATTACTAATACCTAGGTATGTACATGCGGTGGTTTTACCCCTAACACTATACAACCCTAAAATATAGGTATATACAAGAATGGTTTATAGAAGTATCGTATGCAGTAGAACCAACAAACCCCATATAATGTCAAACCGTACACTAAAATGTCCCTAACCCAACAATCCCGACATATGCAAACATAAGACATGCATATATAAATAAGACACACATAAAAAAGACATCTATATAGATGACAATGTATATATATGTATAAGACTTATGCATATATAAGACATATGTATATATACGTCATATGTATATATACGACATATGTATATATATATGGTATGTGGATACATAGGACATATGTATATAAACGACATATGTATATATTACGTATACGACATACCATTAATCTCGTTTTGATCAGCCATAAGGGCGACGTAACAACATTTGATGCCACACCCGCCCCTATGGCCGCCATCAGATGCAGTTGCGAACTCTTTGGCGCCAGATCGTAATGAATGCCGATGCGAACCTGTGTATGTATGTATGTACAATAATTTATCCGTATACGTATACGTCTATGTATATATATATACGTCTATGTATATGCATATGTATATGTATATATATATATGCATATGCATATGTGTGTATGTATACGTATATATATATATATATATATATATATATATATATGTATGCATATATATATATATATATAGCAAACCGCAACCCGTTTGATATTCACTACTCCTACGCATCACTACCCATTTGATATTCACGTCTGTGTATCACAAAACGCTTGCGCAAAAAATGGCACCAAAAATCATCCCGGATACCTACCTTCAGTTGCTCGTACGTGGTGAAATATACTGCCCATGTGGGAAGCAGGGCAAATAGACTGGGCCCCAATCCTTTGAAGTAACCCCTACGACCCTCCTGCTTGTATATCTTGGTCAGTGCGTCGCGTGTGCTTGAGTACTCCTTACCTCCATACCGCGACTGCATGCGAGTTTTGACCACCTGAGAATACGAATAGGATATAGAGAGTGAGACAAAGGGTCGGTCTGTGTTTCGATGATGAATCCACGTAGATATAGTGCCATGTCGGACTATACAGATATAGTATGTATGAAAGCCGCCGGGCAATCAAGAAAAATATTCCCGAAACCTGTATAAGTGTGTTCTTTTTACACACTCACAAACACACACACAAACACACACACACATATATATATATACATATAAATATATACACACACGCATGCATACATAGATACATAGATATATATAATATAACCTATATATATATAAATATATAGAAATGTATACAAATACACATGTATATATCAATGTATATATATATATATTAAATACGTATATATATATATATATATATACAAACATTTATATAAATATTCATACACACACACACACACACACACACACACACACACACACACACACATATATATATACTACTGCTGCTCACACACAGATACTACAAAACGTAGACAAACATACATCCAGAGGCATGGTGAAGACCGATGCAACGCCGCCCGCACTGGCTCCGGAGAGGATATGGATTATGGGTCGTACTTTAGAAGGTTCATCCTTCTTGTATACTTCTTGTACTGCGGGATCTGGTACGAGATGGTGCCGTAGGTCCTCTTCGGTCATATGCCTGTTGGGTCACAAATGTATTGTAGACGTAAATGACGCATGTATAAACAAAGTGTTCCCACACGTACATCCAGCTATAATAGATCCGCTAGACAGTGCTTGAAGTTGCTGTACAGTGGTTTTATGGACAATACCGGGTTTCACCGTCTGGCAACGCAGACTCACTCGGTTGTACTGTGTGAGGCGCTCGCCCTATTTCTGGCCTATCTCGACTTAGGGTCGATTCTCTGACTACACATCAGCATACAGTGTGGTTTCCAACACAGCCGTATAAAGCAATAAAAGCATCGAACCTATTGATTCATTGACACGCACAAAGAAGTAACATCCCACATGGTCTAGGGGGCTAAGCAACAGAGGCAGATCATAACTCATAATGTGGTCCAACAGTAATACAAATAATATATATATATATATATATATATATATATATATATATATATATATATATATAAATATATATATATATACATCCGTACATATATTCACCTACATGCATACATATATACATAAAATCATACACACACACTCATATATATATATATATATATACATACACAGACATAAAACACAAAAAAAAAAGCACAAGCACACACACACACACACACACACACACACACACACACACACACACACACACACACACACACACACACAATATATATATATATATAGTTTTATGTATATGCATGTTGTGTGTTTGTGTAAAAACTTGTATGTATTCTATATATATAAAAATATAACTATGAATAAACAAAGAAATTATATACATCAACCCACACACAGACACACACACGGACACAGACATATATATATATATATATATACACGGACACAGGACACAGACACAGGACACGGGCACAGGCACAGGCACAGGACATATATATATATATGTGTGTGCATATCTATCTTATATATATATATATATATATATATATATACTATATTAATGTACATACATACACACACACATATTCATCATATATATATATATATATATATATATATATATATATATATATATATATATATATATATATATATATATATATATATATATACATACACACAGACACAGACACAGACACAGAAACAGATATATATATATATAAATATATATCTGTAACGGTAACTTCTATCCCACCGTACGAGCATACACTTCAACATTCAACATGACACACTAATTTACACAAACCGGTCAACATAAGCGAGCACGTACAGGTATATATTATACCGGTAAACCACTAATGTTATAATATGAATTGATACCTACAAGCCATATGCCTAGTTGATGCACGTTGGATTTCGAAAAAGTATAAAAGTTTGGTGCAGAGGCAAGGAATAAAATCGATTTATCAACGTATTGTGTTTTTTTTCGTAAACAAGATTAAACTGTGCTGCTCGAGGAGTTTGTACCATAAGTGTATCAGTGGATGCCGGTACACTGTTCGCTTGATTTCTCATACCTACGAATATATCCCGCAGTCTCAGCCATCAACAGTACAGATTCGCCATCCTCATCTTGAGTCATATCTCAGCGCAGCGGGAGGGATTAACCTCCTTTTGCGTATCTGAGTCCACTGCACTAGACCCCGCTAAAATGGAGGTAGACCGCCTGTATTCTATGACAGTATGCTTGCTAGGCATCTAAATACCTTTGAAAGATATCTATTTGCGGGAAAGCCTAGTGGGGAATCCAAGTTTCTTTGAAGTGTGGACTGCCTCTCAGCGAGCTACATCTGCCACGGGTCTCACCCCTCTTGCAGGGTGAGTGTATCGTTCAATACACTAGGAATTTGCACGTTAAGATTTGTATGAAACATGCAACGATAACTATTACAGTGTAATCGATATGTATTTCCCAGTCAGACGCTCAATATAATGAAAGCACAGGAAATGCGATCACCTACAAGAGTATGCACATACAGACGCGTATTACTTTGGTAACAAGCTAGTTATATCTTTAGATGTGTTATTTGCTGTACAAAGTCCTAGTGCTTATATATTTTAAATATTTAAAAAATGTTCGTTATTCACCATACATACATGGCACATAACACGATGTTTGCTACTAGTGAGAGAGCATCTATGAGTCAGACAAGACACTCGAAGCGTCTCGGCTGGACTCACTTTATTTATTTATAATATTTTAGTAACGTTGTGGAATACACATATAAATTTCGAGGGACCCCTTAACAAATCAGAATCCGTTACTAATAATAATATTCCGAATTCGAACCGCCAAATCAAAATTTAGGAACAGGAAGTCCAAAAATATCGAGAAATGCTCAATGAAAAATTTATTTTTAGGTGAACGAATTTAATATTTATACTGTTTCCTGATTTTAAACGTCTATTCGTTTTGCATCTACATTATGTGATCATGGTCCATGGACATCATGATGCAGTATGTATTTGTTCAACTTAAAAATAATATTTTTTAAAATAAACAGCTGTTCTTGAAAACTTGGAATTTTTCTACAAAATAGCATGTTTTTTTTACGGAATTGTCTCGCGGGGAGAAAGTCTGAGAAAGTCATTTTTCGGGAGACTCCCCATGTTTTTTTCCCAACGCTTTTTT
>LUCW03000112.1:0-17500 GCA_001586965.3 Sphaeroforma sirkka | reverse complement strand
CGTGTTAATTTGTATCTTTGTTTTGTTTTGTATCTATTCGGTTACTTCTTTGGCACTGTCATCGTGCAGTCCGATTATGTATGCGCATATCTGGAGTTTCTTTTCATATATATATATATATATATATATATATGTATGTATATATATATTTATATATATATTTATAAATATATAGTGTAACATAGGGCCACATATCACCTCAAGCCAGATTCCTAGTTCAGAAATGGAAATTCATACCCATATCATGTGTGAGTGTATGAACAGATTCAGCGCTTATGTATCGACCCGAGCGTTTCTCTCATGAAAAACTCAGTCACTCACTCGTACCAACGCGGTATCACTACCTATTTCGAAATGGCTGCCCTAAATTACTATTTTGTGAATTTCACATCAGGTCTAAATATCGAAGAGTTGTATGGCAACAGGGACGAAGGGCTTAAACTGAGTCTCACCGCAGCCGAAAAAGTGGTCATCGAAGCGGAAAACAAAACGTAAGTCGTATTCGCAATATTTATCGTCTCATTGTGAAAGTTACCTGTACGAAGTTGCACGCATAGAACACAAAAGGTTGTGCGCGTTCAATGTCAGGTATTGACTGTTACGAGTTAGTAGCTGCATAGCTAGAATAACTTGTGGCAGCGTCCAGTATAGCGTGCTGGCTGGTATGCGTCTCGGTTCGCGTATTGAGTGTATGATATCGGATTCTTGAAGTCCAGACATAGTTTGAAGTACTATCATTATACAGCGTCCATGACAAAGTGTCCGGTATCGATTAATCAGCATTCCAGGCCCTTTGTTAGTACAGTATATTAGCCACGTATTGAGCAATGGATTTCTGTCGAAATTCGTTGTCAAACTTTCTGTACTGAGCGATCTGTATATATATATATATATATATATTAGAGGTATCCACATGTATGCAGCCAGAACACAATACATTTGTGTTTATAAGGATACAAAAGTATATACATACATTATATACATCAATCAATTTTCAATTCACGCCTCCTTCACACGCCCGTTCAGCCTGCTCGACGAGATGAACACACTGGTCAGTGCCGCCATGGAGGCTCAGAAAAGGATGTTAGAGATCGCCAAACTGCAACAGGTGTTCACACGCAACGTGCAAGAGCAGGCGGAAGACCTCGACCTACTATACGACACGGCCGTAGACACCACGGAAAATATAACCGCCGGCAACGAGCTTTTACACAAGGCAGTGAATGACGGGTTTGATTTCCGTGTGTGGGTGTTGTTCTTCCTACTGATGTGTTCGTTCTCACTATTATTCCTGGATTGGTATGGTTGAGATGGAGAGGTGCGTGTGTGGGATGCTTGTATCGTGTACCGGCCGGTACCCATCAATCGCACAACGACTATGAATGACGGGGTTGACTTCCGCGTGGGGGTGTTGTTCTTTCTGCTGTTGTGTTCGTTCTCGCTGTTGGTCCTGGACTGGCGCGGTTGAGAGTGAAGGATGGTGTGTTGGATGAGTGTATCACGCCAACATGTGCTACCCCCCCCACACACTCACACCCGTACCCAGCACTATAGGGCAGCCTGTTATGTATCCGCAGATTGTGATGCTGTAAAAGTACAGAGTATATCTATCAGTAGTTTAGCACTAGGTCAATCTGTAGACACTCACCTGCTTTCTAAAGTAAAATCAGCGCAGTTTGTTAGCCGGGACAACCAAAAAATTACATAGTACAGCCTCAGTCGGTTCAGAGTGGGGCCGGGTGATATGCGACAGCCAAGTGTGCGGGCGTGCCAAGATATGGTATACAGGGGAATGATGGGATACATTGCAGAGCCAAAGTACGCCTAGTTCTCTAGCACCGTACATGCATGCATGCATTACCATGCACATACATGCAATGATACGTTTAATAGCGCACTAAGGCTGTGACGGGCTGCGGTGAGGTGGGTATCGGCAGTTCGTATACTCAAGTCACTCTGATGTAGCCAACGGTAGCAGGGTCGCCTTTTACCGAATAGCCATACCTACTATATCTCTCCGGTGATAAAATCCCGGCTTTCTGGAATTGGAGTATATAGAGGCAAGTGAAAACTCCAATACGGGACGAGTTCTGGTCGAAGAATTTGGTCTCTTTCCGATCGAACCCATTTTTCAACACAGAGGGTTTGGTTTACTTGATCGGTGTCGAGCACTGATGTGGGGCTTGGAAGTGGGGAAGGGTGCTACTTGTTGTCAAGGCAAAATGCACCGGTTTGCTAGTCTGTATGATGTCTTGGGGGGATGATTGGGCGGGCTAGTGCATACTATGGCTTCACACTACTGTGGGTGTCGTATTATTCTGCACGACAGTGCAGAAAATGAAACCCGAAATTGGACTATATATGGATCCAGCACAATAATTGGGTTTGCCTCAAACTATCCTCGATTACTGCCTCTTGCCCCGAATCGGGAGCTTGGCCTTGGTGGGTATAGACAAAGGCATGCAAGATGGCTACCCCAAAATACACCATAAATCGGTGTACTTTTTAGGAGGCTATGAATGGGGCTCTTTAGAGCGGCTCTGGAGCGTCTGTGCTGGGTGTGGCTGATCCACGCCGACTTGTAACTCGGGAGAGTATGAGCTGATGTGACAAGAAATAAACTGAGTACGTATAGTAAAACTTTAAATATATTCAGGTGATACGGCATTCAAATGTTATGTACGACATATAATGTTGTTTTCGTTCGCCGTGTGTACGGAATCATGACAGCTTTTGAGTTGCGCTTCAAATACAGGAACACGTAGATTCATGGATAGGCATGCGCACCGCTTCACTCTAGTACTACATATCAGTCGTAAGATATATCAACGATGCGTACTGCTTCGAACTAGTACTATCAGTCGTGAGATGTACCAACTGAACAGGCAGTCACAATGGCTAATGTTGGGACATACATCGCCGGCCTTTTATGAATATGTGATACTAAAAGCGAGCTCACCGTTCGCAAAAGAATGCTGGATCTAGAGAACGTTTTGCATACGGGTCTCTAAGGTGCCAGAGAACGGATACTTCTCTGGGTGTATCTTGAATATACTTTTAGTACTTGTAGTAGTATGTCGTCAGAGAACAAGCTCACGACGACTGAGAATGCTGGTCAGCTTTGGGATTATATTAATGTTAATAAACGCTTAAAAATTCTTCCTAGAAGACTGCTGGTGAACTTTACCCATACTTCCAAATTCTTATGTGCAATTATCAATACTTCAGGCATTGCTTTATCGCGCGAAAGGCTGTCAATAAACAATGCAATACATGCAATTTTGCCACACAAGAAAGTAATGATTTCTCGTGCATTGAGATTATGTTATGTCGGGATCGAGCCAAGCGAGCTATTTTGATAAAATTCTGAAGGGAAAAGGAACGGAAAAGGACGCCCTTTTGGAAGGCAAATCCTTCTTAAGAGGTTGGGGGAATAGAACTATGTAGTTATCCACTGTTTCTTTATTTATTGTCACTTTATAGTTAATTTCATAGTTTATAGTATACGTTGCTAGTACAGTTGTGAGCACCTTCAGCAGGCGATATCTACCAAGAAGAGTGAACTAGATGGTACATTCCAAGGTTCCGCAGGCACCCGTTGTGGCTCTGGACCGCCTCACTCATCTCGCCAGGCGCTTTTTGCATATGACCGGATCCCTTTAAAGAGCTCTACGGTCGCATGACTCATCCAATAGGCCGGACGCCAGGAACCCTATCTGGGGCTCCACTGAACCTCGTTGCCAGGGTTTAGGGGTTTACTAGTCTACCCCTCCAAGCTTTGTGATGGGTGGGGCCGTAAACTCATGACACATTCTTCAAGGCATCCTCACGACGACAGGTGGGGTTCAACGGGCGCGCCTTCCGCAATCCAATATGATCCACACACTGGCTGGAACCATTGCCAGCGGGGAATTCAGCACGGACGATTTGATACTACATACCCTCTACCGGATCTGAAAATAGCGGCCGGAATCCTCTACAAGACTCCACGGTCGCATGACGCATACTGTATAGATACTGGAGGCCAGGATCCCTCATAAGGGGCTCTACTGACCCCTGGCCGGTTGCTTAAAGGTTCAGGGTATGCGGCTAGACAAGGGGTTTCATCCACTTGATACTATAGACAGCACTTCACAGGATAATTAAAATACGTGGAAGTTTCCCATCCGAAGACTCACTGGCTGATCCTCCAACGGAAAGTTCCTCACTGCCATTGAATACATGCACCTCCACTCCATCTGAACATAGCGACCGGATCCCTCGTTTAGGGCTCTACGGTCGCACCACTCATTCTAGAAACTAGAGACCAGATCTTAGAAAATAGAGACCAGGATCCCCTTATGAGGATCAATTGACCTCCAGTCGATTATCTGAGGTTTCAGGGTTTGCGGCAGGCATACTCCAGGTGTGAACTGCAGGTGTGGTCTTACCCACCCAGTTAATCTTCAAGGCAACACTTTGATATCCCGAGGGGTTCACGGAAGTTGAGTTCCGCGGACCATCTATGTCAACACTGGGCTGACTGAACAGTTCGGAACTTATATATATATACCTCTACTTTAAACGGAAATGGCGGCCTACGTTCTCCACCCGAGCCATGGATACGGCCAGGTCCCTCAAGTCACTACAGAACTCCCAACTCAAACCCATACTGATCGTCAATCTACTGCGGAGCTAGAACAAATCTGTAGATCTTTTACGCGCTAAGTCCGCGCAACAGTCCCTTCCACAGACTCAGCCAGCCACGCGCACTCTTGCGACGGCATGAGATTCCATTGAGCTATACATACACCACAAACCAAAACTCAGCCCCCTACCGGCAAATCTCGATAGAGCCTGATCTTCCACACTTTAGAACCAACAATACATG
Organism: Sphaeroforma sirkka; assembly: GCA_001586965.3. Taxonomy (NCBI): domain Eukaryota; class Ichthyosporea; order Ichthyophonida; genus Sphaeroforma; species Sphaeroforma sirkka. The sequence goes on along the minus strand of LUCW03000112.1, from coordinate 12,630 downwards.
GTGTGTGATCCGCATCAAGTCCAAGCGGGATTCTTATCCACTACCACGGCTGTTGCACGCCGGCACTACATAGAGAAATCGTATCAATCTGATATCCTCTGGTAGGTATAAGTGGGACTCCTTCTCAGGCTAGGCACAGGGCCCCCCTTTCCAATCTCTGAGACACCACTGTACCAGCAGAAGGTAGCAACCGCGTGACAAGCCATCGCACCAATACATCTAAAGCCTGAGCGACCGATCGTGAACTATTACTATTACTACTACACTATCAATCGGCATATAGTGCGTTGTACCTTCCGAGTTTGGGTCACGGGGACGCAACAGCTCCCCACTGCCACGAGACTCTACGCAGAGAGTAGGAACATCCCACCAATACAATGGCTGTAGCTCTTCAGTGACCAAAACTCTTCAACGTGCGCTAAGTCCACGCGCCTATAATATCCAAAATCTCTGCAACGCCCGGGGGTGAGGAGATCACCAATCACCAGCAGCACACTATTGGGATCATCCTTCACTAATTCATCCGAAGATGGCATGCCACTTCCTCGAGTGGCGAAAACGGTACAAACCACCCCCACACTTACAAGCACACTGAACTCCACTGCCAGACTTGGTTTGTAATAGCCTCTGCCCTCAGTGCAGGTCGAGTTAGAAGGTCCCCATGCGCCTGCCCTAAGTCTGCGCGGCACTATAAGCCAGGAGGATTATAAATACATTCTAAGTTCAGTGCCGAATAACTATAAATACATTCTTGGTACTGAAGTACTATACATACATTCTTGGTACTGAAGACCTATAAGTACATTCCTAGTACTGAAGTACTATACATATATTTTCTAGTACTGAAGTACTATAAATACATTCATGCTAAGTGCCGAGGACCACAGCCAGTCCCCCACGCGCCCTAAGTCTTTGCGCGACACTTTTTCTAACAGAACAATTTCCGCCACCACATCAGTGGTCGGGAAGATGGGAGAGGGCCAGCCACCCCAGAACTTCCCAACCATCTATCTACCTACCCAATCCTTGTACATCCCCCTCCACTCTGTACCTCTGAGACAACTACACATTTAAGCTCTATGGAAGAGGACCAGCCACTCCAAAAAGAGCCAAATCTCAGTCTCCACCCCGATTCTTGATTAGCTTAGCTCAGCTCAGCTAGGTTCGGCCCACAGCGGTGTGCGATCGACCCGAGCGCCGCTACCGCAGGGTCAGCATATTGCTGAGCTTTTGGATCTGCGCCGCGTCCATCTCCGCCAAGTCAAAGCTCACGCACATGCCTGGGGGGGTGTCCTTGAGCGTACGCACGTTGCTGCTGCGGATCATATCTACAATATCCGCAATCAACGCGCCTTTGGTCTGGGCAATCTTCGCCTGTATGTCCTTGAGCTCCGCTATGCTGAGGCAGTTGCCCCTGCCCTTCGCCTTACCCCTGTGCGTGCTACCGTTACCCGTACCGCTTGTGGGCTCAGTCCCATTCCCATCCACGTCTGGTTCATCAATACCCTCTCGCTTAGGCGTCCGATTCACACTCTTGCTCTCCGCCCTACGCTTGGCAGAAGACACATTGGCGCTAGAACTTGACGCCCCCCCCCTCATCGTATCGTCGTCATGGGTGGCAACCGTTGCTATGGCGCCTGTCGAGGTCGAACCACACCCTTTCTTACCCGAATCACCACCCTTCTCACCTCGGTCCGTTTTCAGCCGGCTGAATTTGAGTTTATCGTAACTGTCGCTGACGCTGTGTTTGCTACTGCTGTTGAGCTTCCTGGGCTTGGTCTCTACCTCCCCACTCGTGGAGAGGCTCCGCGAGTACTTCATGGGCCCCAGCCCAGACGCGGTTCTGGTGACTAGGCTATTTTTAGCCGACAACGATCGACTGCTAGTCTTTTTACTATTAGGCGAATCTAGAGAGCGAGGACCGGACTGTGGGGCGTATATGAAAATAGGTCAGTAGTGCGATGTTCGGGTGGGTGAGGATTGTGGTAGGGTAGTACGTATTTAGCTAATCCTGCGTTGGTGCCTACTTGCTGAGCTGAAAGAGGCTACACGAAGGCACAGCCTGGACATACCAAGACTAACAGTACAATATAATAACACCCAACATTCATGCTTGTCTAGGGTTTAAGGGTATCACACCCAACATTCATGCTTGTACTGACATGCGTGTTCGGTAAAGGCCTTTGCGCGTCTGGCTTTCACACTTAAAATCCGGATATCCTGTACGACCACGTTTGGACTTGACTCAAACATGCGGACATGCACTTACGAGTTTTAACACCAGCGTGTTTGCCTTCTTCTTCGGCTTTGCGTCTCCGTTGCTTGTACTGGTGGCTGATGTGACGACGTTCTTCAGTTCGCTCTTGCTGGTTTTCTTGAGTGTACCTGTCCTGCTACTTTTCAACTCTCGAAGGTTTTCCGAATCGTCGGTGGACTCGCTCCGCTGAGTATAGGAATGGCAATGGGCGACAGGGTAGGATTAACTCGAAATCTCAAGAAGCGATACCATTTACATGTAAATGTTCACGCTAGACATATGCAGACGATGTATGTGGGTATAGCCCAATAGAGTATATGTACTTATCACAATGTAGACTATGTATGTGGGTATACCCCTATAGAGTATATGTACTAAGCAAAGTACTCTAGCAGCCACCGTGCGAAATTATGAAGACAAACAATGCACCATGAAGGTCCGCTGCGCGCGCATACAAATTACTATAAACAGACCCAAGTACAAGACAATTGCCTAACTACCCCCCCCCCCCCCCCCCTGACGAAATTTGCATCGCTCACTCCACTGACACAAACAAATTGACCAGTGACAGTAAAGATTAAACAGTCACTTCAGCAGCAAATATGCCAGGTGGCTGACTGTTGGTCCACCACCATTCCAATATATATTTAGACACAGAAATACATTTACATATATAAATAGAAATACACAAACACAAACACAAACACACACACACACACACACATCACATACACACTATATATATATATATATATATATATATATTTATACATTTACATATATAAATAGAAATACACAAACACAAACACAAACACACACACACATCACATACACACACTATATATATATATATACATATACATATACATATATATATATATATATATATATATATATATATATATATATATATATATATATATATGTATATATAATATATAAGTGGAAAGAAATTTACATACCTTTCGTTTCAGATTCTCACTGGAGGTTCTCCCTTTCTCTTCGTCAGCCTGGGCACTGGAGGTGGTGCTGGCTGTGACTATCCGGGGTTTGGTATCGCCTTCAGTGTTTGCACTCCCAGACCCGTTTTTGCTACTCTTTTTATTGCTCAAACTCGACCCATTCCGACTGGCGGATCGTTCTTTCTCCCTTTCTCTATCTCTAACCTTGGCACGTTTCTTGTCCTTACTATCATCCTTGTCACTCTTTATACTTTCTCTTTTTACGCTTTCCTTTTTAACGAGATCGTTCTTCGCGCTACCACTTTTCCGCTTTCCGTCTTGGCTGTCGCCGCCCGAGGACGTGCTCGTCTGTTAATTGGCACAATTTTTGTGTATCGATGATTAATCATTTGACACTTTTTTTTGCGGACATACCGACAACAAATTAATTGGCGGGAAAATTCATGTACCGAATACGGAAAATTCGGCAAAGAATCTCTGCTTCCTCCAATTTATTTCATGTTTAACATTGAAGGGAAACGATATAAACAATAGTTTATAATAAATGCTGTACGTCAAGTAGGAGCATGAGCGCTTCGCACGCCAATGCCGTGGCTACGTGCTGTTAAATGGATGGCTCCGGAACGGTACCTTGGCCAGGTACACGTATAAATGGTTTAATCATAGAACGCATATATATATATATATATATATATAGTTTCGAAGGACGTTTTAGACACACTCACGCGCACATATATACACCACATGAATAAAAATACGCAAAAATCAACCGTAAACTGACACGTGCTCACGATCACGTCGAAGTGGTGTATGCAGGTGATGATATCTGAACGTTTGATGTGCTTGCCCAATCCTATAAAGCCAAAAACTTCCGTTGGTTAGATGGGACAGTTCACGAACACAAACACACACTCTAGTTTCACCTACCTTCTTTCGAAGAGTAACGTTGGCTTTCTTGCGCTCTCTGTCCTTACCCTTCGTATCGTCCTTGCTGATCCCATTTGTGGCCGTTTTTCTAATCCCATTTTTGCTATCTTTTTGGCTCAACGCCGATTTCTCGCTCTTCCGGCTGCCGCTGCTAACGGGGTCATTGTTGCGGCTCCTCGGCCTATCACTGGGCCTTTGCTCCACTCCTTCCATCGATTTCTCTCTGCTCTGCACTTTCTTCGTATCCCTAATATCGGGTTTGCTGCCCTTACTATCTTTCTTTGCCTTTATAATGTGTTTCTTCCTGTCGTTGACGTCGTCATCTGTTATTGTAGCGTATGAATTGCATGGCCGTTTCCAATAATACTTTAGCTAAATATGCCAAGACAGTACCTTTGTCGCATTTAAAGACATGATGTATGGGAACACTTCCTATTTAAAAGCCCTGATTCGGATACAAACTAACATCCATGCTCGTCGGGCATGTGGAAAGCGCGAACCCTAAAACCTGAGCGAACCCCAAACCCTGAACCACTGCATACTTGAGTCGCACTTGCGGACTTGCTATATAAAACCATTTCCTTTAGAAAGTCCCGATCCAAATACGAACTGATACCGATACCAAACCCTAGATCCAAAATCAGTGCTTACCTGAGTCGCAATCAAATTCAACCCTTGCTATATAAAAACTCTTCGCATAAAAAGTCCTGATCCAAAGACGAACTAACATCTATACCAAACCCTAAACCCCAAACCACTGCATACCTGAGTCGTTATCTGACGAGCTGGAATCAGAGGAAGACGAATCGCTGCTACTGCCGTCGTCAGTCTCTTTGTTATTAAGCTACAGTGTGGTTATGTGTGTGTGCGTAGTGTTAGAGCATGTGCGTGCAAGGGCAATAGGCTTAGAACGCACCTGAGTTCCAAATTGGCGTATGCGAGTTAGACTGTTGTTGTACTAATCCTGTGACGCCCGAGTCACACACACACACACTCACTCAGTACGCTACACGATCCCACAGGAGTATATACAAAATGTATGCATACACATTTTCTATCTGACGACCATGTGTACATACATGACGGGCAAACCTGTACCGCCCACACACAGCTGAATACCCAGAATAAACAAGGAGGGAGGGGCGGGCGGGCGGGCGGGCGGCGGGCGGGCGGGGGGGGGGGGGTTCAACTTTGTATATATAGCTATCAGTACGCATGGATGCCTACCGAGAAGGCTAGAGATCACGCACAAGCAAACACCAGCTGACAACTGGGGCAACGGCTCCACACCAAAGTACCCAGTCAACCAAACACGTGGGTTCAGAGGGTAGTTAAGGATATAGTTACACACACACACACCACGGTACACCTTCATGACGGCTAAAAACATTGCGCTCGTGATCGGCTCGACATGGTCCAGGCGCGACATGTTCAGCTCACACAGGGGTCACGGCTTCATACCATAATACGCAGTCAACCCAACACGCAGCTTTAAAAAATATAGATAGACCTACACACATTAAACTTAAACCCGGTCGGATGAATAGACGCACCTTCATGATGGCTAGGATCATAGCGCTCTTGATCTGCGCCACGTGGTCCAATAGAGACATTTCCAGATTCTTCTCCAAAATGAGCCGCACCTCCTTGACGGTCATGGAAGTGGCGTCCGTTTTCGAGAGCTTATTGGCCCGTAGATATTCTGCGAAGTGACAGAGAATTTAATAATGGAAGAGACATGGTTTACGCTAGGATCTGAGGCGTTTGTACGAGGAGCGTGCAATGAGGGGGTATTCATTTTGAAAAAGTGAAGATTCCAGAGCAATTGATAGAAGCACAACTTGGAGAAGCGGCCCAAATAGGGAAGACTTGACAGACAACCCAAAAACGCGTACATCTTCCGTCATTGTATGCGTATAAAAACTACAACCGCAGACAAGGTGAGAACGAGATTTCAGCAGAACACAGTAGATTGACCTTTTCCACCACAGAGGCAAATATTTTTATATTATATGACAAGCTCAGGATATATCGCGTCCACACATTGTGCTGGATACAGACACACACACACACACACACACACACGCACACACACACATACGCACACACACACACACACACACACACATATATATATATATACAAACAAACAAACATAAATACAGACACAGACACAGACACACATACAATAATAATAACAATAATTAAAATTAAATAATAATATATATTTGTGAAATGGGTATGTGTGTACCTTGGATGCGATCAAAAAAGAGGCTTTTCCTATTCTTGTCCGAAATTTCAGATAGATTGATGTTCTGTATCAGGGGCAAAGGCGCAGAGAAGGAAGCGCACGGAGCAAAATCAAATCAGTTGTACGCACATGCTTGACCATACACAAGAAGTCAAGAGCGAACACATAGACAATCTTGATCATGCAGTACAGTTAGCTCGTGCTATTTGCCACAGATTAATCGTTGATGTGAGCACCAGAAAAGGGTTGATACGCGGGCGTGGTACATATGAGCCCACAGATGACACACGGGAAATTAATGGTATGTCGGGCGATATGATGAATTACAGACATGTATCGATGTTGAGTATAAATGCTGGTCAACACAGCAAGCCGTCGCCGACAGAGGGGAAGACACTGTAAGCACCAGACTATTTCAAGCGCGTGCGCACTGGTAATCACAACTACGCTACGGGACAGTGTGAGTAGAAACCAAATTTTGCACGCAGATATACAAACCAGGTCTATTATACAAGGTTTTCGCAAGCGGATAAGCCTACCACGCGGTGTGTGCTGGCGCTTCTACAATCGTGCTGCCCCTCCGCAGGGAACGCCAAGAAGTGATTCAGCGAGAAGGAGCCGAGGCCATATTTCAGAGTCACAACAATGGTCATGTCAAACTGACCCCACCCATCCGTCTGATGTTTGAAGGGTGGTCGCCTCTTGACTGTAGTACGTAGGAGTACACGGTGGTACAGTTAGTGAGAAGAAATTCGGTACTATAGGAAGATTGCATAGTATTGCAATTCTCGGGTGCAGTAGGTAGTATAAGGTGAGCTAGGATTTAAGTGGGGCGAATTTCGGTATCACAGGGATGGTATCAACCTGGTAAGACTGTGTTTGAGTTCGATTTGCAGTATCTGGTATAGTGGGCATGGGATACCTGTACTGTATCTACAATTCTACACAGACGGGAATGACCATGTATATGAACTATACTCTAATCATACGATAGTATAAAACCCTGCATATTGCATACTGCTAACAGACACTCGCAGAAAAATGAAGATAGACTAAAAAAATTCAATACAATAACAGTACAACATATAAGGCACATGTAATCCACACACACAGCATCGACTCCTGAACACGTGTACTGAATATGCAGATATACATTTGATGCAAGAAGCTCATATATATATATATATATATATATATATATATATATATATATATATATATATATATATACAAACATGCATACACACATACACACACAAAAAAAGGTATATGCTTACACACAATGCACACACACACACACAGATATATATATATATATATACATATAAAGATATGTACAAATGTTTTGTACATAAATGAAATGCATGTATATGCTGATGATCACACACACACACAGATATATATATATATATATACGTTTATATATGTGTGTATTGTGTTTATATATCGCAGCGTATAGTATATATATAATGCATGTGTATCGTTTACATGTAATAATGCATAATATGCATATACATATATATATATATATATATATATATTATATATATATATATATATATATAAATATGTATATATATACATATATATACATGTAATGTAAATACATACATATATATATATATATACGGTAGATAGATAATTAGATAGGTAGATATTATACAATATATATATATATATATATATACATATATACATACATATATATATGTATGCGATTCTCTATACATACCGACGTGTATACTTATGCTTGCTATGATATTGTTTTCACGTAAAGGGCCATACGCATATGCTTGTAGCTATATACTCAACTGCACGACTAAGAGACACGTAAAAATAAGCCAAAGTCATGTAAGAGCAATCTAGCTTCTCATACAAAACCGGCTAATATACACTACTGTGTGCAGCAATCACATTCACACATACGTACATACCAACTGAAGGCGGCACCAGAGTCGGGTGCATGTCAAACCTGACATCGTCAATTAAACTGATATCACTCCCGGCAACAGGAACTACGAACACTTCCCAGCCGTGTGTGCTCTGGTTGAGTTTTTTCTTCAACTTCCACGAGTATGTGCCGTACTCGAACTCCTGCAATAACTTCATGGTGAAGCTTTAGTAGTGAGGTCGAGTATACGATTAAAAAACGTGTCTACTGCTATGAATTACAGGATTATAGTAAGTCCACTAGCGTGCTTCGGATGTACATATACATGCACGTTATACCCATACAAGTTGTACGTGCATACATACACTATACCTCTCGTGGTATTCCCTTATTCCCGCTTCAGTGGTATAGTGTACACACACATACATACAATAAACCAGACACAATATTCAACTCAATTTACCGGCTCTTAGAGTCTCAACTCTCAAGTCACGACGATAATTGTAAATAAATGATTTTTAAATAAATTATCCCAAGGCCAAAGTCCCAAGCACGGTACGACTGTAAAAGATCCCGAAATAATGCAAGACTAATAATATCTTCGGGATCAACCACAGAGCGGAGTTACCGTACAGTCAATCAGTCATAACTCATACGCCTAACGCCACAGTCCAAACTCCAAAGTATGTAAACCTAATACCACAACACGTTTTACGTTGAATTAATTCGTTTATTCGTGACGTCCTATAGTAGACGTTATAGGTGCACATTCGGAGCCTTTTGGCTCTTTCGTGTCGATATGTCTTCATATATTTTTAACCTCTTTGTCGACGCGTATAAACTAAAAATAAGAACGTTTACGCTGAAAGAAATCGGACCCTGGATTGAGATAAAAGTCCAAACACCTAAACACCAATATATTTACATCTGAGTTCCCCACACAAAAAGAGTATTTATTTACAGTCAGTCAGTCACAGACTCACAGTCACTATTTAACTAAAAGTTTATTTCAAAAATCAAAATGGTACAAATCATGCTTTTAAAAAGCTCACAAAAGACGAAAGTCCAAAGTTCACCAACTTCAAAACGTCAACATTTCAACACAAGTTTGTTGTAAATAATATTCCATATCATTGTTTTTATTTATATATTGTTGTTTTCTATAAAAATATAACAACCTTTTAAAAAATATCTATCTATATGTCTGAAACAAGGACAAAGTCTGAATGTCGTTTACTATTCACAACAAACATCGTACACCAGGAAAGGTTAAAAGTGTATCATTTTGTAATGATTATCAAACACTATTTAAAAAAAAAAATTTATGTACCTCTTGTATGGATGAAAGGAACATTATTTTACAAACAAAACATTTTGTTTTAAAAACTACAAATGTCGAATATCAGACGTACATATTTTTCAAAAATGTAGCTAATTTAATTAGAGGACATATGATTCAATTGGTCATTCATTAAGATATGAAGTGCCCGCCAAAAATGCTTTATCAGCTCCCAATCTCTCCTCGTTTATCACAATGCTGTATTCAGAATTTCAGATTTGCCAAGAAGAGGAAACCCTTTTTTCATACACATAAAAAAAGAAGAAAAAATGATAGGTGAACAATATTTTTGGTGGCATTACCATCAGGCTATTTGGTGACTATTAATTTAGAAGGCCATGATTTGTTGCCTTTTAAAAACATGGATATATACAAATATGATCTGGGGCAAACGTACATATTTTCAAAAAACAAAAACATTTTTTTTAAAAACTAATGTATCGGGGTATATATAATACAATATTGTATGTAAATACATATTTACATGTGTACATGCATTTTGTATTTATTGTAAAAAAAGACAACAAAATACACAGTCACAAATTTGTGATTCAAGTTTGGATCATTATTCTTAGGTCACTTGTTGGGTATGTACGGTAAATATATGTAGAACTATTGAATCTGAGGAATGGTGCGAGATACCAGAGTTCAAAGGTTTTGATCAAAGAATGTGTTTACATGTGTGTGAAAATATGAAATATATACATAAACACACAAAAAAATACACGCACATACATACATTTACGTATATATATATATATATATATATATATACACACACATATCATATATATATATATATATATATATATATATATATATATATATATATATATATATATATATATATATATATATATATATATATATATATATATATATATATATACATATATACATATATGCACACATCATACACATATATATATGTATATATGTATATATATCCATACGATGTATGATGTATGATATAATGATATATACACGTGTACAGACACGCCTCACAGCTCATCTCACAGGCTCACACACACACCAATACACACGCACGTCATCATATATGTATATATATGTATATGCACATATACATATATACATGCATCACACATATGTATATATATATATATATATATATACATATATACATATGCACATATATTATATGGATGTATGGGTATATATCGTATACGGATGTGTGATTACGCGATATGTATGTAATGTGCACAGACTCACACACACGTATATATATATAATACAGCCACATATATAAACATGCATGCGTATAATACGTATGCGTTATATGGAACATACGTACATTCATTCGTTCGTTCATTCACATACATACATGGAAATATATGTATATATATATATATATGCGTATATAATATGTTATATACATACATGCGTGCATACATACATATGCATATATATGTACACACACATATATATATCTCTATATATATATCATTCACACATACATACATACATGCGTACATACATATATATGTGTATACACACACACATATATATATCTATATATATAAATCATTCACACATACATACATACATACATACATACAATATATATATACATATATATATATAAATAAATACAACACGTTTAGGTATAAAAGCATATACAAATACAACTCGTACAGATCTGTATAGTGATTTAGATCTGCTGCCTTTTTGTACGCGGACAGAAGAATAATATGTTGTGCTTTTTACATCAATATTACGTGTGGGCTGATGGTCGGCCAGAAGTGAAGTGAAGTTCATTAAATTGTTTTCGGACCGGGCTGTACACTCAACCGTACTTACAGCAGCAGTACAGACTGGTGTTAATGTATAATTTAGAAGGCTATGCAACAATAGGCTACTACTGAGTTGGACCAATACCTACTATAATGGAAACTTAAAGCATTCTATGTTCCACTATGTGCTCTCTAGACATAGCCTCCTAATTAAACAAGGGCAATTTAGGGGCGTCTACGGACATACTCTGGTCTGGGGCATCAGCCATCAATTGAACGCACTAATCATGATGACCCGATCTCTTATTAGTATTCGTTTTTAAATAAATAAATAGCGAACCTATTTTACAATTTTTTACAGGGGTCGGTTTTGTCGACTTCTTGTTATTCTTTCAGGTACCGAACTGACAGACTTGTATTTTTTTCAGACGTACACAAAAATGTAGGTATTGATTTACAGTTAGTTCTGGCTCTGGCGGAAGTGATGCGAACGAATCTGTCAAACATTTATTTTGTAATGAAACGTCACAAAAAAAATTAGTAAATAAACATTTTGAAAGAGATTGTGCGGGAGGGTACTGATGTCTTGTATGCGATCACTGATAGCAATGAATCCTTCATTCACCTCGTTATTGTCTATCTGAATATAGTTAGCAGGAATTGTGTCAAACACACACACACACACACACACACACACACACACACACACACACACACACACACACACACACACACACACACACACACATATATATATATATATATATATATATATATATGTACGCATCTTGTTTAAAGTACGATAACCGTCTATACAGTGTAACTTATAGACCAGTGAGCTTTCTGAAAAGCAATCACCTTCGCATACATTACGGCTGGTACCCTATCCCTGGGTATCCTTCCGTGCTAGAATAGATCGACAACATCCTTTCATCCAGGCCTTCAAGAGGTGATCCTATCGAAGCCTCCACTAAACACAAACACATGGCTTCGTGCGAGCTTACATCCGTTGCTGGTACACTCGCCCTGCTTGACGAGCCAACACCCGAACTTCAGGTATGCATTCTTGTGAGATAATTTTTTTTGAATCTTGTTCATAGATACTATACACAGATTCATTTGCACTCATAAAATACAAAAGTATATCTATTTATCTATCTATCTATCTATTTGTCTATCTATCTATCTATCTACCTACCTATCTATCTATCTATCTCTATCTATCTATCTATCTATCTCTATCTATCTATCT
>LUCW03000111.1:77500-142968 GCA_001586965.3 Sphaeroforma sirkka | reverse complement strand
CCCTCTATCGTGTCCCACGTGGCTGATATTCTTCCTATACCGAAGAAGAAAATTCCGGGCTGAGTTTCGAACCCGAGACCTACTGGTTTACCAGCCAGTACGTTTACCACTAAGCCAGTTACCACTGGTGAGAGAGGAAATATTTCAAAATTTAATCTCTATAGCTCTGATGCTACCATTGACCATCCTCTTGACAAACCTAACCCTGTCAGAGGATATGATCGTATGGAACTCGATGAGGCTTACCATCCTCGTAATATCGACCCTCATTTGCCAACTAACCCTGGTAATCATGATTTTGGCAATCGCTACACCAGTACCTCGTAGTTAGAGAGTTCCCGCTCTAATCCTGAGGATGAGGAAGTGAGAACCAGACATACTCGTCTCAGGCTATTACGCTCTGGTATGCAAGTCCTTGAGGACCGCCTATTGAATGACTCTGACCTTGACGATAGGAAAGCGGATAACATTCGCTATCTAATCGAGAACAAGAGAAAGGAAATAGACACCATCTTGGCACTAGCAGCCCGTAGCACTGAGCATGAGCCTCGTGAACACTTAGAACCAAGCTTTATAAAGCAGCTAGGTAACGCGCAGGCTGAGGTCGATTTCTCTACTAATGAGAGTACAGTGGAGACACTGAAGGCCTTCGACCAACTTAAGGAGTCTGCCAGCCTTAAGGATAAGCAGATGATGAATGCCTTTATTCATTTCTGTGAGCCAGGTGAATGGCGAACTATCTTGAAGGCTCATGAGCCCAACTGGAAAGCCCTACCCTGGCACCAGTTGCGTGATAATATACTTAACACCTTTTTTGAAGATGCACGTGACCGTGAACTTCTAGAGTCTCGCAAGTTCTTTGCAAACGATACCACTATTCGAGGTGCTCTAGCTCATATGACACATATGAATACTCGGATGGGTGGTCGTACCTATACTGGCGAATATTTATTAATTTGTCAGATGATGGAGACTCTGGGAGCTAACCTCTTTAAGAAAGTCAATGATGACATCATCGCCTATGGTGATTTGCGATCTATGCCTTGGTCTGTCTTTGAGAAGATAGTACACAAGCATACCAATTCCTCTACTAGAGTACTTAGTACCACGAGCTACACCCAGCCCACTAAGCGAAACGCAGTAGAGACTAATACTGCGCGTAGTACTAAGAAACCTCGCACTACTACTGGAGGGGGTACTGGCTCTACTTCTACCGAACCGAAAGGTGATAAGAAGGTGAGAGCGCCTTGCAAGAAGTGTGGTTACAACCTCACAAAACGTAATGGCAAGTGGAATGGTAGACACGACCCTGTTAAGTGTGCACCAGGCAAGCCAGATTTTGGACACTATATGAAAGAGTGTGCTACTTGCAAAGGGTACTAACGGTTGGCACAAAGAGGATTGCAAGGACTTACCGGACGTCCAAGTTAAGCACTGACAGTACCATATGTGCGCACTAGAGCAAGATTATGAGAAAATGTTCAATAAAATCTATACCAAAGGAGATGAACGTATCTTTCAAACAGTTTTCGTAAATGGAGAAAAAGTTATGGCACTATTTGATCCAGGGGCTGAAGTCTCTGCTATTCACGCCGAGTAGCCTACGCTACAGATATGGCTGTCCATAACGAAACAACTGATTTAATCTTGGGAAATGGCAAAGTTACTACTTGCGAACAAGCCATTGACTATGCACACATAATGCTGTCAGATAGAAGAGAAGTGAAGACTCACCTAATCGTTACTGACATGTCTCAGAAATACGATTTAATTATAGGTATGACTGATCTTCTCAGTTTAGGTATAACACTCACTGGTCTGCCTAATGGGCTAGACCCGAATAAAGATCAGTCAGATGATAATATGTTAAAGATACCTAAACCTCCGGAGGTGAAGCAAAGGATATGATTCCGCACTTCACCGATATAATTATGGACTTAATTATACAAAACAGGAAGATTGCAATAACTGACTGGTGTATGTTTAAGTTCTCTAATGGGTACGTTAGACTTGACTTAACAAACGTCGACTTCTCTAAGTTAAAGTGTCCTTCACATAACTACGTGAGTTGGAGACACAAAGACGTTGTCAAAACCCAAATCGAAGATTGGTTAAAACAGGGTCTAATTGAAATCAATTATGATGTAACCCCAGTTAACTTAGCTCTCTTAGCGGTCGATCAATATAAATCTGATGGAACGTTTAGTAAAAAACAAGAGTAGTACTAGACCTGTCGCCAATCAACAAACTAATTCCGCAACATAGTTTTCCCTTACCTAAGATAAGCGAGATACTACGCAAAATGGAGGGTGTGACTATCTTTTCCAAGATAGACTTAAAAGCTGCATTCCATCAACTACAAATATATCAGCCTCATAGGAAATACTTTTCCTTTACTTGGCAAGGTAAGAAGTACCTTTTTAAAGGTGCACCTGAAGGCTTACACATGTTACCTTCTTTCTTCCAACACGTTATGATGGAACTATTTGCGGACCTGTCGTATAACGTATCAGTCTATTTAGATGATATAGTTATCTTTACAAAGACAGCACATGAACATGCTAAACTCGTTAAAGAAGTCTTAAAGCGACTTAATCATGCTAAACTTAAGATTAACGAAGACAAGTGTTCTTTTGCTAAAGATCCTATACACTTACTTGGCTACAAAGTATCTGCAGCAGGGGTAGAAATTGATCCTGGCAAGAAACAGTTTCTGTTGGATTTATCAACACCAATTACTTGAAGAGATGATGAACTCTGTGTGTGGGTTTGTTAACTTCTTCTCGGATTCGGTACCGCATCTTTCTCATTACTTAAAGCCTTTCAGTCACCTACGGCTGCACAAAGGACCTTTGGGAAAGCTTTGACTAAAGAATGTGATGATGCATTTAAACTAGTCAAAAGTAAAGTAATGGACGCACCCATCATGCAGTACCCTGTGGATGGTGTCCCATTCCAAGTAGCAACCGACGCTTCAGATCGAGCGGTAGGTGGAGTGCTTTTACCAAACGATAAATGGTAAAACCGCGCTACATACAATTCTTTTTAGCAAGAGTTATAATAAGAGTCAACGGAATTACCCTACCGTTAAACAAGAGCTCCTTGCTATAGTTACTGCGCTAAGACAGTTTAAAGACTACCTTTATGGAAGTTACTTTACTGTCGCCTGTGATCAAAAGTCTTTAACATACATAAAAGATATGAACCCTGATTCACAGTTGGTGAGCCGCTGGCATGACATTATTGCCAAGTTCGCTTTTAATATAACACACATACCAGGAATACATAACCATCTTCCTGACATGCTCTCTCGACTTGTGCCCGACTACCAGAAAACAGTCAAGGAGTTATTAGCAACCGATTGGATGCTAAATAAGAAATGGTTTAACCTCGCTCAATCACGATGGGGTCCATTTACTGTTGATATGTTCGCCGCAGAACATAACAAACAGGTTTCTGAATATAGGTCGTTGACTCATCCTAAAGGTGATGCATTTCAGCTTGACTTATCAAAGCATAATGCGTGGGCTAACCCACCTTGTCAACTTATCGCACAGTTGTTAAATTATGTTAATATTACTAAATCTACCATTACGCTGTGTTGTCCCTTACGTAACTCCGACCCATGGATACGTGATTTAATTAATATGATTCAAGACGAACCTATTTATGTCGACCGTGAAACCGGCACGTTCTTGTATCAGGGATCCTATTCTATTAAGAAGACACCTTGGAAACACACCATTGTTTGTCGCATCGGTCCTGCAGGTACCACTAAGTGGAAACCCTCAACCGAATTCTTAGCTAAACTAGAGGAGTCTAAAGAGTTTGAACAAAAGCTCAAGACTCGTACAACACATGCACCCAACAAGATTGCAGTCGAGGTAATGCCGATTGAAACGGCATTAGATCGTACAAACATGGAACTAGCTAAGGCCATGGATCAAAGACTCAAAACTCTAAGAGAACCTGAAGCTCGCACTCAACTACTTAAAGCGCTGCTTAAAGAACAGCCAGGAGTTGCGAAACAACTGAAGAAGATACTTCAACAATCCAATGTTGTCAATTATGTATCTCAGGAGTCTACCCCCTGATACTGAGGTTGCCCTTTCCAACAGGACTATGGTTCATCCAGCCAGCGTTACGCAGAATCTGACTGACTTAGAGGAGCTCGAAAGTAGAGTTAAAATTATACATAATTTAACGCATCGAGCATTTGAGCATACTTATAAAATGGCTATTCGTGCAGGGCTTGATCACCCGGCGCTGAAAGAAACCATACGTGAAGTATACCGACGCTGTACTGATTGTGAAAAGAACCAGATCAAGCGATACGGTTGGGCACCCCTAAAAGTGTGACAGAAGACCAACCGATGCGCCGAGTCATAGTCGATTTGGTTAAACTCCCGCGATCCAAGCATACTGGCGATGTATATATCTGTCATTTCTTATGTGTGGCTTCGGGCTATAACTTGCTTTATGCAATACCGAACAAACGTCCACAAACAGTGGCAGAATTATGCTATCACGTCTTCAATGACTTCGGTTTCCCCGAGTACTATGTTCTGATAATGGTAGTGAGTTTTGTACCGACGTAATGGAGGCAGTTATACTCGTATCAGGCATGACCCATAGGCGTGGTGTTCCTTACAAACCTCAAACGCAGGGTGCAAATGAGACGCGTCATAGAGAACTTAAGAAACTCTCGCGTACCGCACTAGACGATGTTGAGGATATGTGGCCTTATCATTTGAAATGGGTTCAGACTCAAATGAATAACTGCATGAATCCTCAAACTGGAACACTCCCGTTTCACTATTTTTTTTGGCCGCTATAGTGAATTACAAGCAACGTTTGATAAAACTGCGCCCGAGAAACACGTTACCCCGTGGCTACAAAAAAGATTGAGCATATGCAGAACGTTGTTTACCCCTGTTTACTCGAGCACAAGAATCGTGTCCTACTTAAAGCGTATGACCGATGGAATAACACTAAGAACATTGTTCAGTTCAAAGTCGGCGATTACGTTAACATTATAAATCGAAACGCCAACGTTACCGAACTCTCTTCTAAGACGATAGGACCTTTTGTTATTTCCTACCATGATGAGAAGAGTGATACTTACGAAGTGAAAAACATTGATGGTACTAGCGCAACCAATCTAGGCACTCACCGTATCCCTACCTCCGAACTCTCATTCGCTCGCTCATTTGATTCTGATGTACCAGTTATGGAGTCACAAGTCAAAGATATAATTGACAAAACATCCGAAGACGGTTACACTTACTACAAGACCCGTTTCATGGATGGGACAGTAGCTTGGCTAACCTCCGATGCATTTCGTGAATCTCGCGACTTTCTTTGTATCTTTAATAAGAAATGGAATAAGCGTTTACATAAGAACACACGAGATAAACGAAAAGGGTTTCCTCAGGTGACTACAAACCCTGACGGATCTGAAATTCCCTATTTGCCACCTACTTCCTACGTGACTAAACTTTCTGATCTGCTTACCAACAGTGCAGAAAATTGTTCAAACTTACTTACTAATGAAGAACAGCCTTTGGCTATTACCTTACCAAATAATAAACGTAAGGCGCCTACATCGGAAATGGTTACTGGACCAAATACTAAACGACATAGAGTACAACATGAGTCTTGAACTCGTACATATAGGCACATACTTACTCGATAAGTCATGACCGAAACCGTTTTTACTTTGGTTTTCGCTTTACCAACTAGATCGTATCTTAACGTACGTTCGTAGTTCTAAAGCTACTGGGGGCTATGTAGAAATACGGCCTCCGGTCAGTCTAAAATATCAAGATCAATTGAGATAATACATTGGTTTATATTTGTATTTTAAATAATTTAGTACAAGCTCTTTTTCCAATATTTCCAAAGTGTTCTAAATTCACTTTGATGGCTCCAATAGCCTGAGTATTTGGTATGACTCATCTACTTGGACCTATTTGAGACATTAGTAGATGTAGGATATTATAAACTAAATTTATAATCTCTGAACTACTATTTATAGATTTTGGTCCTCCCGCCAATCTCCAAAATCCAATAAGTCTTTTTCTTTTTTTAACTTTTCTTCAGATGGAACTTTAATTATATCAGCTAATGTATTAACGTGACTTACGTTATTATGTCTATTTACAAATTAGGCAAGTGGTCATGAACATTTAGTACTTCTAGTGAAAATTATTCAATAAAGAACAGCTAGAGGTACGCCCTGTGTGATCGAGGATATTTAGGCTCTTAAGAGGCAGTCCCGATCATTCTTACACAAGCTACCACTGCTAAATCCTAACTGACTAAATTGTATTTTAGTTTAATATAGTTTGAAACCTAGTAATTTCCATCGAAGTTTACAAGTCTTTACTTCTCTTCTGTCTGACAAGATTATATGTACATAATCAATGGCTCTTTGCAAGTAGTAACTTTGCCATTTTCCAAGATTAAATTAGTTGTTTCGTCATGGATAGCCATATCTGTAGCGTAGGCTACTCGACGTGAGATAGCAGAGACTTCAGCCCCTGGATCAAAAAGTGCTATAAATTTTTCTTCATTTACATAAACGGTTTGAAATATACGTTCATCTCTTTTGGTATAGATTTTATTGAAGAATAAAGTCGCTAAATGTACATTGAAAATGTGGAAAAGTCACTAAATGTACATTCACCCTTTTCCTCGATGAAAACATACTGAAATATGGATTGAATATGTACATATGTACATTTAGTGACAATCCCAATTTTTTATGTACATTTATTGACTTTATCGTGCAAAATTTGCATGAATGTAATTTTAAAAGCCTTCGGCTATATCCATTTTTTACGAATAAATGTGTTGAGGGGGGGGGTATGTTGTCTTTTATTGATTGGTGTTTTTATATGCTGCTTCATTCAAGCTTCTCTCACGGCCTGGTTCGCAACTCACGCGGTCTGTGATGCTCTTTACAGGAATATACGAGAATAGTGTTTCGAAAATACATTTTCTAATTCTGTTCTCATGTTGGACGCTTGTGACATATTCGTGCAAAGACAATGCCTCCAGATCATGCACGAGTTGCGAATTTTCTGATACTGCTCTAGCATAGGCACAAAGCAAATCCCCACAGCTAAAACTGTCGTGTTGGTTTATACCGCCTACTTTTAGGCTGTATGTAACATTGTCTGTGGGGTAACATTTCATCCATCTAACAGGATTTGTCATACCATCTAAAATAGTAACTGTAGCGTTAGTTCTGTACAATGTAACAGTCGCCATGTTTCAATGTGCGTTGCTATGATTCCATGGGATCAATACAGATCTCTTTTTGAACACCTGTGGTGGTCCCTTTAGTTGTAAGCTTTCTACCCTACGATACTTGTACAAGTTCTACATCTATACTCTGTATGTATCAGCATCACAGAAACGAACAGCCAGAGAGGGTAATTGTGATAAATGGTAGAATACCCCGGATATAAGCGAGCCATTGATCCAATCCCCTGGTTTGCAGTATTGTACTACAATGTTCTCCTGCAAGATCCAGCCGCCGACATAAAATAACTTCGACTCTGCCATAGTACCTTTCAGCGTATATCTTCCATTGTCGACTCACTTGGCCCAAGCTTCAAACGATAATTTACCGACCACTTCTTCCCATCAATCTTTCCTGAACCACTACAGCGACT
Organism: Sphaeroforma sirkka; assembly: GCA_001586965.3. Taxonomy (NCBI): domain Eukaryota; class Ichthyosporea; order Ichthyophonida; genus Sphaeroforma; species Sphaeroforma sirkka. Next base: position 135,286 of record LUCW03000111.1, on the reverse strand, counting down.
ATGAGAGCCATACCATATGCTCATACATTGTAACATACATACTTGTCATTTTTGAAATAAATAATATTATCCCTATCCAGCGACAGGACTGTAAGTATTCTATACTACCTCATAGTGGCTAATACTACCCTAAAGTTAGCTACACGCTAGTTACCATACCTAGATCTTATTGATTTTCCTTTTCTTGAGCTATCACTATGGCTAAATGAAACTCTAAAGGCAAGGGAGCCGCCAGCTCTAAGCCTGCTAAGCCTGTTGAGGTTCCTGAGGTTACTGGGGACGCTGGTCCGTCTGGTACTGAGCCTGCCGTTGAAGCTGTAGAGGTCGCCGTTTCTGAGCTTGGTTCTGATGAAAACTCTGAAGACGTCGGACCTTAAAACCTTGGAAGATGAGGTCTCAACTGCCGCGGAAAGGTTCGCAAGCGTCCGTGTGTCTCCTAGTAGTGCAGCCTGAGGCATCAGCTTGCCATCTGACCGCGAAATGTCAGATATTGAAAAGGCTATATCTCCTGAACAAGTGGAAGAATTGTGTGGACCATACGTATGGTCGCTGGATAACCTTAATTAATATACTATTACCCCCTGACTAGATAGACTGAAAGATAATTAAACTCTAACCTTTTTGTATCTATTGGGCCCACCCTCACACCACTTTAAATGTCTCTCTCAATTATTTCGCACAAGTTGCACTCGAGATTTTTTACCCTGTAGTCGGTAGTAGAGTGAGTGAGTGATAACCTTCTTTTTGGAGCTGAAATCTGTCCCCGAGGCAAACTCTAATCTTTAGGGGGGGTCCCTCCATACTATTATACTAACAACCCTATCGCTAAAAAAATATGGTGTGAAAAAAAGTAGTGGGTGTGCCTAGGAAGCACCATCGAAGCTATGAGTTCATCATCTTATACCCTCTCCGTGAGACAGTGATCAAAGATTACTCTACCATGAAAGGTGGTCGGTCATGATGTAGCATTAGCTAGCTTAACCACACTATAAAATTAGATTCGGATTGTCCTTGGAGATTCACTAATTGGATAATTCTAGAGGCACCCAGATATCTCTTTATTTCATAAAACTAAGTTATGAACTTATGTTTTAATTCTTGTCTACTAATGGATGTCCAACCACTTCTATGTGGAGTTTATTTTATAACCGTACTCCTCAAAGTTCAGGGGGCCCCTCTCACTGGAAGAAACCCTACTTTATTCCAAATATTACCTTCTTAGGGGTCCCTACCTTGCCTACAAGTTAACTAATTTATCTTTACCATTTATTATTCTCCCCATAATTTTACTCTTGACGGGATCCGTAGGAACACCTCAGCCCTCCTGAAGGCATCTTCTCGTTCTACCCCTTAAGACTAGACTAAATAAAATTAGATTAGATTACCCTGAAGGGACACCGAAGATGTACTCGAGGGGGGAGGAGCTGTGTTTGTGTTTAGGCTTACCTCCTTCAGCACGCTTGACACGCGGAACCTAAAAAAAGTGGAGGAGGGCACCCTTAAATTTTTTTGTAAGTATCATCTTGATGCACTCGGGAGGTTAGGCTCAGTAGCAGTCTTCATGCTATCTTTATTCACAGTTATAAGTCGAGATCCTAATGCAAGTGTGGACTCCATTTCATTCAGCTTAGAAGGAGTGTCCATAGTAGTGACCCTAAGTCCTGTGATTTCTGCACGCATATCTCTGATGACTTCCATTACTTCTGATTTAGTACCAATGTCCCTTTATTCATCTGTACGCTCTGCTAATTTCACCTCTGCTTCATCGTTGATATTGTCCGAGGACATCCTTGCAAAATCTGGTGTCTCACCAGTTATGTACATTCTTGCGTATAGTGCTACTAGAATTCAATCCACCCACATAGTAGAATAGCTGCTATCACCTCTATCAATAAACAATTATTTTCGAGCTAAAAGTATAAAAATTAGGTTCCTCTTTGGGGAATGGACTAAAAACGTCTTGAGACACTCCCATCTGATTGGTCTCACTATTGCAAGCGCTATAATTTGTCCCCTTGGTTCTATCAGGAACTGTGGCCAACTAGGGAAACACTTGATGACATCATGATAGAGTGTCGGTGGCATATAAATCCAGGTGAGTACAGAACTTCTAATTGTGTAACTAGGAAAACTTAGAACTATGTCCACAATAGTAGATGGCGTTATTCCTGTAGGTAGTGGGTGTCTAGCCACGGGGGTACGAGCTAGGAATCTATCCATTGATCCATCTTCGCATTCCTTAAGGTATTCGTCAGTCATAAATTCTTGTATGAAGTCCATTATCTATGATTGATCGACTGTCCGTGGAGTCATGCCTTGACCAATAGCCTGTGTGCATAGTGAATAAATTTGATCAGATCGAGGACAAAAATCCAGTGCAGTAGAATAATTACCCCGAAGGGACAGGGGTACTCTTTGAAAACGGGCTTCCAAAGGGATGGACATCCCTCGGGATAAACGTGCTTATATTTTAAGCAGGTTATATGAAAGGCACACAGGTAAGTGATAATGCTAGGAAGGGTAGTAATAGGTGAGGTATGTGATTCGGGACAGGAGTCCTCCCCTACTCTGCTACATCCTTTGGGTAAACAGGCTGACTTTCACTTATTGCAGTTTTAGTAAACTGATACTCTCAGCCCGTAGGTTATAATCATCTATTATATACTTAAATGTAAACCCTTCTCCTTTAATTTATAAGCCTTTCCATAACAGGTGATAACACCCATAAACTCCCCGGAGTGGTGGAGGATGTGGGTCTCCTCCTACCCTCGATGAATCCCTCTTGACTTAGCGGGGAGGCAATGGAGTTTTTCAGATAAGAGATATTAATCTGATTAATCATGTGGGTTATAACCATCTATATTTTTATGGGATAAAACCATCTTTTATAGAGGCATCTTAAATATATAAAACATAAACTATTAAGTTTTTAGCTAATGGTAGTCTATAGTAGGATGGCTGTTAGATCTAGCTACTTCGGCCACCCTATCCTAAGGTGTATAGACAGTGAGTACACCTATATTTTATTGATTGGGTAGGGTAAAGTCCAGTTAAAAATTTGTGTGCCAATAAGACTGGGTGGTCACGGGATGTTTTTGTAGAACCGTGGTTCTACAGTTAGTGACACTACGCTAGATACATCAGACTACTATCTCAATATTTTTTTTTACAAATGTGGTGTGACAGACATCGGTAACCTTCCAACGACAGTAACTGGACGTTATGGGTTATCATTATGTTAGTTTATCTTTTGAGTACGATCAGTATTTACTCCGACATTTACTTTCTTGCACCTTTATTTGTTCATCTAACAATCACACCCACATGTCATTTATCTTTTGATATTCCTACTCTTTCATTACAACTAATTATTTCCTCGTATAGACACCTTGACCTAAGAATGATACCTAATAAAATTATAAGGTATAAATTTTTATCCTTCTGTATTAACCTGGTACATTTAATATATAAACTTTTTAGAGGCTAATCAGTAGATTAGTACTCTAGTTTTGCAAAGTAAGGGTTAGAGATTCAATTCCACTCTCGTCCATAGAAGATATCCGAAGAAAAATAGTTACTCTCGTATAAGTGTACACTCCATATGAATGGTAGATGATATGTGTTTTACAGGCACCTCATCCCACATGATACCGGAGGGGTGCCTTCCTTTAGGATAGGATATATTAGATTATATTATAAGGGTCCCCGAAGGGGAGGGCCGCCTCCCCGGATCCCTTGGGATGTCCATCCCTATCCCTACGGATCTACGATAAGGGCCCCCCTATAAACTAGTCACACCGAGGGGATTTAGTCTATCGGTAACTAGGAGGGTATCTATATCCTTTAATGGTTACAACATCTAAAATGTGGGTTGAAGTCCTGTTTTACCGGGGACACCATAGCATACCATACGGTAGAGGGCACCATCCCTCTTGGAAAGAGGGGAGAGCTGCTGACTCAAGGATGGTTCTGAGATGAGATACTCTTTTCGGATTCTAAAGTCGCTGGGAAGACAGACATCCCCTGTCACTTGTAATATGTCTATGACACTAGACCTTCAGTATCTTACGGAGGGACACTAAATGACTATATACTGTGTTAACATGCAAAATAACCGGGGACCCTCTCCGGTCTTGGGAAGACATTTATAGGGGTGTGTATAAATCTCTCTTGAAGATCGTAGAACCTCCGACTATCTACTATCTAGCTTTACCTACTCAATTTTAATAAGTCTACTAATCCTTTTAATAAAGATTCTCGGATCTGGTAAACTTGTGTGAAGTGATATCCGATAGTCCTCATGAATATCTACGCCCTATTGATAGTGATAGCCCGAGAAAGTGATCATGCCTTACTCGATAGTACTACCAATTTTATACTCCCAGATTAATACCTACACCTGGTCATATTCTGCATTATACAGAAAATTATTCTAACTAAAAAAGATATATAATCAATGGGTACCTATATTTAAGTATACTAATCTAGTTGACTGTAGGGTGGGACCACATTTAACCCTTAGTAATCTATCTCAGACTCCATCTCTGTAAGAGATCACACTTAGACCTCTAGTATACTATGTCTATTATATTATATCACCCACATACAATAAAAGATAGATGTGTATAAGGGGAGACTTGGTCTAAGGGATAATCGCGATCGGTAGAGAGCGATCTAGATCCCTTCCAAGGATGGGGTCGGGATTGACACAATGTCATTTTAGCTACCCGTGAATGGGCCTTCAAGGGTCGAGTATTGAAAGTTTAATTAGCCTTCTTACTACTACAACTTTATCACATTCCTCTTACCATTATTCTACACTCTAAGTAGTTTATAATATCCACTCACCATAAGTTATTAGGCAAGTAGACTTAAAAATAGATCATAGCATATGAATTTAATAACACACTTCTGTATACATACTCTCTTTGATCATGTTCATCGTATGAGCTCGCGTCAGTTGTCTGTCTAGCAACAACAAGCACTTTTTTTACGAAAAAAAATCATAATCGGTACAATATGACTGGTTGAGTTCTACGTGTTGAATTGCGTCACAGTCCGTCACAGTCGAAGCTCTGTGATTTTTGCGAACGTTATCTATTTTGAAGTTTTAATAGAGCTTTGGCAAGTTCTTAAATGTTCTTGATAGCCGGTGTCGGTTGGCTCTTGTCTGTCTTTTCGATCCAGTCGGCAAGCAGTTGGCAACTTGCCTATAATCCTGAAAAACGTCTAGGTCTCCATTAGATCCTCAATTTTGAATACGCGAAATTCAGAGCCGGTGTTGGCTTGAAAATGTCTAGCCAACGATTGAAGTATATATTGGCTTTTCATGTTGTCTTACTTGGTTATATTGGATGCCAAAGTTACGTTGGATTCGGCTAGTTGCATCCTATCTGTTAAGTATGCAACTAGTGCTTGTTTTGGAGATTGCTCAAAATATAGTAGCCCTGCTTGCTGGTGGTCATGCAGTCACACCGCATCTTCTCCTGGTCCATACGCTCTATGTCCCTTCCTTCTCAGTGCTTTGATTGCTGGCGGTGATATACTCGAGACTATTCTTGCGTGGGGTTCTGGAGAGATTATCTTCACCGATGGCTCTTTGGAAATCGTGGCATCTGACAACATCGGAGAATGCGGGTCCACAAACGCCCTTCTTGCACTTGTTCCATTATCTTTGGGGTGAATTCGCAATTAGTCAATGCTTCATGCTCTATCACCGCATTATATAATGTCATATTTTAGTATGTCAGCGTAGTGAATTCTTCTAGATAGTCCCTAGTTGCCAACGACACGAAAAATCAGCGTCCGTGAACAATCTTGATTCATAGCTTCGTATTACCGCATACATGATGTACTTCGGAGACACCTTTCCATCCGGCATCGTCTTGGGCAGGTCCTTAATTATCACTGGGAAAGTCTAACGAATTACACTGACTTTGGCTGTCCTCTCATATGTCGCTTTGTACCCGTCTATCTCTCCTCGTTCCTCAGCCAGTATTCCTTGGAATCCCAAGTTAGCATGTGTTACTAATGGGAGGCGTCTAGGGATTCTCGGTATCTCGGTACAATAGTCATCAGCCCAACTCAGTGATTATATCGCACCAGTCTCGAGTCTCAGTTCTAATTCAGACTCATGGTTGTCGTCTTCATCGTCGGCTCCTCCACATCAAAGCGTGAATTGCGCTCTTCATGTCACCATATACGACACCTCCCGTGTTGAACGGTTGTGCAGGACATTTCTGTCTAGCCATTTTCGTCAATTTTGGCCTTCCCCAACTACGTGCCCGAGCCAGGCATGTCAATATTGCGCTTAGCCGCCTTTGTAGCACTGATTCCACCCTCTAATTTCTCCGTAGTGTTTTCAGCATCTTTAATTTCACATTCTCCGAAAATGACCTCTAGAGGGTAATCTACTAGAATAAAATGCATTAGGACCTCGCCACACTCTATGCGCTCTGTTAACGGCGACGCCTTTTCCTATTTGGTGTTTTTTTTCCTATAGTCGCAGATAGTTTTGTCTTCGTTGAAAAAGTGGCTTATAAATTTGAAAGGATGTAAAGTCGGTCTAACCAGGCTGATTATCTCGTACTATGGTAGCAGTTTAAGTAAATACGGCAGTTTCGGGTTTAGAGTTTTAGGATATATATACAATATAATGTATATGTATATTCGATAAGCTGGTCGAGCTCACTTGTGGTATGCTCTCTCTAACCTATCCTTCACTTCTTATATGGCCAGTTACTTTCGTCTCTACTCAAGCTATCCTCCTACCATAGCCTCCACTCTGGTTCCTTCTCCCAGAAGGCTGCATCGGACAACTAACCAGCACCACCTGGCATGTGCAGTCCTCCTCGTCCACGCTATTTTCACGCACTGGCGTACTACATTTCGTTGTATATAGCTTAAATACCTCACTCAGGCTACAAGTCAATAGCCAAGCGTTCCAATTGGTTTACATGCTACTGACAACTTGAAATACATAGATTATCCCTATGGGTTTTACAGCATCATTCTAATTTTCAATCATTTTGGTATCTACATGCATGCTGTTGCTCGTACGTTAAAATAGGCTAAATATTAGATTAGTATCCAAGCGCAATTGCAGCGTTGTATTTATTTGGTAGTTGTTTGCTTCAGTAAAAAGCAAAGTATGCAACAAATTCTTGCCTTTATTCTGCGATGTGCAGATTTGGATGTATTTTATTATTCACTCTCATGTTCATTTTATCTCGAATTTCGAATTTACTTGTGGCTTCCTATCGCAATGATATATCATACAACACTCATTACTCAAAACACCATGTCCATAGAGCCAATGTATATGTTAAGTAATACTTTCATGGTAGCTCAAGCCGGTATACATCATACGCACGCACCACTTCCGTGGCACAATGACACCCCCGACTGTGGTGTTTGTTGCGCAAAATGAAAGTCGTCCCGAAAATTCAAACTGAAGCATGAGTATCCACGCAATGTGTTCCAGGATTGCCTTCCAGGGATATATTTACATATAAATTCATACATTCCTACATACACATACAAATATAGACTCATTCTACATACACATACATAAGTATATATACATAAGTATATATATACACATATACATATCCATATACATACACACACACACACACACACACACACATATATATATATATATATATATATATATATGTATTTCTAAGGTAAATAAAATAATAAATAATAACAGAGTAAAATAATTTGTATTATCATATATATATATATATATATATATATATATATACAAATGCGCAGGTGGGTGTGTGCTAGGAGCTTTCTAGCATAGAATCCCTACAACACAGAGAGAATGAGTGTAACCCCGGGTACTTGCGAAAGACCCTTGGCCCCGTCGATATTCTTTTTCTGACAATTACTGAGATTTACCTTCCTGCTTCCGATACGTAGAGACGGTTCACAGGAAGTTGTGTGAAATATATTCTCTATTTCGCCAAGGGTATGTCCACGCATATGCAAAGCCGACCCCATATGGTAAGATCAGGGTGTCTGGCTTTAAGGCCTGTCCGTGTCGACTTTAGAGAGAGGCAACAGTTGCACGGATGTTTTGATGTGGACGCTATTATCTGTTTTGTTCGCCATTGCTTGCTGTATAGGAATTTTAGTATAATGTAGTTGTGGGACAAGTGATGAGTGTAAATGCATGCCCTGGCACTCATAATGTAAATAAGAAGTTCTGCATATTTGACAAGGAATAGGATGATATCCTTCTATAAATCTGAAACCGTGTACGGGTAAAAGGAAATCAGAAGTCTACATTGCATATATTTATATTTATTCGTAGTATATAGTATATATTATATAGTACATATCGTATAGTGTATATATTGTTACAACTATTTTATGTATATGTACATGAGTACACACACACACACACACACACACACACACACACATATATATATATATATATTTATAAATATACATTGGTACATTTATGTACTTACATATACGCCTGCGCGTGTGTGAATATGTGAGGTATATATATATATATATATATATATATATATATATATATCCACTCAATAAATATTCAAAGATAATCCCACAATAATGCTTTTCCATGTGTAGACATCATCGATTTTGTACCTACCTGATACAAGAAGAAGCCGGCGATCGAGATGATGTACGCAACGGTCTGGATAGGTGTTACGGATTCTCCGAGGAAAATGGCACCCATGCACACCACAGCAACATTCTTGGCTTGTCCCAGGATCTTGAAAGTCAAAGAATTGGCCCTTTTAATGACCCCCATTGTCAACAAGTTACACGCGAACCCGCCCAAACCGGAGAATAGGAAGTACCGAGGACTACACGAAACGAGATTGTCAAGTTCAGGAGAATATAAATCAGTCAACTGATCGGTAAATAGAGGAAAGGACCTATCAGTGGTGATTCAGTTTGTGTCTTAATTGACATCCTATCCATAGGTGATTGAAGCATCGGGGTTTGATTTACTGCAGATACTGGTATTGTCACGTCAGCTTGCGCCAAAATTGACATAAAGCTCTATACAGACCGATACATCCACACATACTTCCAATTACATAAGCTGTGGCGCACCCTTCCGAAGGCGGGAATGTAATTTTGAATAGCCTCAATAGATGACAAGTGTGATAGATTCTAAATTCAAACGGAAGATAATTATGATACGTATGCATATATATATATATATATATATATATATATATAATACATACATACGTATATATATCTGCATATCTGCATATTTACACACATACATACATATCTGCCGATCTACCTATCTACATATATATATATATATATATTCATATACATAAATAAATATATGTAGCACAAATGCTTGTTCATGATCAAGACGTACCTAGCCAACATAATGTTGTACGCCTCGGATTCGACAAACGTGCCGAGCTCAAACGGCGCTGCCAGCACTATCAGACAGACAAATGTGATGGGGCATATGTGGTATAGGCCCTCAATAGGCCCCGAAAACTTCTTATCCAGAAGCACCTGCGTCAGCACACACTTAAGAGACTGACGCGTGGTACGGGAAGGAAGATACAGAGACGTGAGAAGTGTGCATTTTGATCCGTTTACATGTGTCATGGTATGACAGGCAATACGGATGCGTGCACAGGTAATTTAAAGGCAACATTGTTTATTGGGATATTAAGGTGGGGGTGTTGAGGTGTGTACAGCTAACATTGAACAGCTCTGTCTGCTGGGAGTATTTTAAATCGAGGCTGCCCCGATACTGGCAGCTTTGTAAAGTGCACGGATGGGCGAAAAGGACCCACAACGGGAATGAAGTTGTATACTTGACAGGGAAGATTTAAATGAGATGGTGGATCAGAGCGTATAATCGTTCATCAGTTGGATGTGTTCTTACATTTTGAAAACGGTTCGATTAGACTGCTCTACAGAAACTAGGCGCGAATCTTCGAGCATCGGCCCTGTCTGTGATCTTCACCTGGTATATAGTATATATTTATACACATCGAAACTATATATACACACACACATATATATATATATATATATATATATATGTGCATATACACACAATACACAATACACAGTACACACACTCACATATATATATATATATGCATATATACACACGCACACGCACACACACACGCGTACCCACACACACACATATATATATATATATATATATATATATATATATATACTTAGATGTATATGAATAGTATATGTATATGTATATGTATATATAAACATATACATTTATATATGCATATGCATATGCATACGTACATACATATACATACATATACATACATATGCATACATACACACACACACACACACACACACACATATATATATATATATATATATATATAGATATATAGATATATATCTAGACATACATACTTCGAACAACTCTGAAGCCATCATCAGCAGAAAACCGATCGTCGAGAAGTGCAATTCGCCGACAGCCGACATGGCACAGCCCAGGCAGATGACTCCCACAGCTACACTCAAGTCCTTGCGGACGGTCTCCAGGCCAAACAGCACCATCACCACCATCGTAGTTGCCGGTGTTCCGGCCTTGAGCATCTGTATGAATGCTACGGACAAATACATATAAACGGCGTTGCCGGTGGCGAGTGTGCCTGCGCCAAAGAGCCCAATGGGAACTACTGACTTGAGGTACGCATCGGGGCGGTAGGTGACGTTTTGCTCTGACCAGCCTGTGTATAGGTGTGAAATGTGTGAAGGAGGAACTTGTGAGCATTGTGGTGTATCGGTTGGGGTGATACTGAAAGTCTTTACATCCCGGATCTGCAGTTTAAACAGACGGTGTATGAGGGGCTGTAAAGAAAGGTTCAGGAATACAGTACGATTTGAGTTCGATGCATTTTCTAATTGTCATGGTACAGGATTGCATGTACATCGATAACCCTACCACCACAAGATTGAATGGTTCACATAACACCCACGGGAGTCCTTCAGTGAGTGACATAACATAGCGGCGATATAAATAGAACTGAGACTTCCGTTCTCCGGGGATTCTACCTGGGCTTTATGGATATGCTAACTGGCAGGAAACCGCACTCGAGGCGTGCTTGAGTTTCTAATAGAAAGACTCGAATGATTCAGGTGCAACAGCACTGTAGGCAGACCTACGTGCTCAGCTCAGCCCAAGTTCCTTGTGGGGCTCGAATTCAGAAACTCGCTACTAAAACCCTTAATTGACATTGGCAATGCAAGCCATTCTTTTTCTACACTATAAGATCACTTGATACTTTAAATAGCCACTCAGATAAAAAACAGGGACTACCAGCGTCGTGTTTTGCCGGTTCCAAGTGCTTTACTCAACGTGCTCTTGGATCCCCAATCGGTGTATTCATTTCTTTTCCTTTTCGCGTACGTACAGTGAAATGCACCACGAGACAACCGAACACAAAATCGGCACAAGTATATGTTCTACTACCTGAAGTGATATATATACAGATCGGTCCAATGTTCTATTACCTGACGTGATATATATACAGTTCGGTACAATATCATACCCATGTTTATTGCCAGAGCAGCCAGGATACTGGAGGAGAATTGCCCCAGGCTACAAAGAATAATGGGGAACCTGGAAGACAACAATAAAAACAAAAACATAATTTGATAAATGTGAGTATGTGTGAGAATGGCATGTGTGGAACGCTGAACTGCATCAATGCGACGTATACGGCAGATGTGACAAGTGCAAAGTGTGAGTTTGCAATGGAAAAAAGAGCAGAGGGCCGAGGCAAAGAACGTGCATGAGAACAACGAGATTGTATGCGACTAATTTGCCTGCATCATACTTGAGATGCTTCGTGACAAAGATCTTAGACTTAAACATTCTATACATCGGGGACCTGAATCGGATTTTGTAGTAGGAGGTTGCAGGCTGGAAAATTGGGCTAACATGCGCAGTAGGAGGTTGCAGGCTGGAAAATTGGGCTAACATGCGCAGTAGGTAAGCAGCTTCTAAGTGACATGAGAAGTCTGATTCTAGTTCTCAAATGATGGATACCACCATAGCAAGTTATACATACCCTCACAGTACTGGCCCATCTGTCGATAGGTACTTTTCTTACTCAACGCATAAGTAACATGCAAGAAATTCTATTTTACAGGTATAGTGAAGTATACGGTAGCTATATGCGAGAAATTACATCAATAATGCAGGTGTATATACGTTGCAATACAGATAAACTATAGGGCATATACAATAAACACAGGAATGTACGTTAATGGCAATAGAAAATTCTATTCGGGGAACGTTGAACTTCGTGAACTCAATAGGAACAACAAAATCAAAAGATACTCTACTTACTTATGTAAATATAGAAATATGTATATTTTCGATATATATATATATATATATATATATATATATATATATATATATATATATATATATATATATATATATATATATATATAATATACCATATATATATATATATACATATATATATATATATATATATATATATATATATATATATATATATATATATATATATATATATATTATTATTACACATAATGTATGGATATGAATATATGAATATACATACATATATATACGAATATTCGGAATATATAATATGCACGTTATATATAATATACATACGGGATAATGGATGCATGCATGCATACATGTATAATATATATGTATACCAGTATATATAATAATATATAATATAATATAATATATATATATTATATATATAATAATAATATAATATATAATATATATTACATAATATGTATATGTATATAATATGTATGTATACATATTGATACATAATGTTTACGTTGATGGATAATGCATGCGCACGCACACGCACATACGCACGCACACGCACACGCACGCACGCATACATACACGCACGCACGCACGCACATCACGCATCATATATATGTATGTAATATGTATATGTATGTATATATATATAATATGTATATTATATATGTATATATATGTATTAGTATATATCATATATATATATAAACATGAGATGAAAACTGATAAATGCATACATATATGCGCAATGAGTACTATCAATGATGATGTGGCATAAAGGTATATATATGTATATATGGATATATGGATATTATTTTTATATATATATGGATATATATTTTATATATATAATATATATATATATATATATATATATTGTTTGCATACATACATACACACATACATATATATATGCATACATATATATATATATATATATATATATATATATATATATATATATATATATATATATATATATATATATATATATACATATATATAATATATGATTTAGTAATATGACGACAATAATATATGAATATATATATACATGCACACACACACACACATCACACACATCACACACACATATATATATATATATATATATATATATATCTGTATATTTATTTAGGAATACGCGTAGCCACGCCACATATAATTATGCTATTAGAAGTACATACAACATATCGATGAATCAAAATATATTATAGCGCTGTCTGTATAATTATGGTACAAATCCATTACTTACTTGAAATCAAGCTCACTCAGGATGTGCTTGTTGACCATGATCATCCCTGACGACGCACACGCCCATCCGAGGCAGAACGCGACGGTGATTGCCATTTCTCTCATTTTGTTGGGGCCTGGTGAATCCATTGCAGCGGTCATTATGACGAGGCCCTTAACAAAAAACAGTCGAATTCAATTCACTCGTCACAGCACCTTGAATAAGGGTAGTTATAGAGACCTAAAACTGCTATCTGATAGCGAAGTGCGAACACAAGCATAAATTTAAATACATATAATCATTTTGTAACTTTTTTCGGAGATAAATGGCTGCAGATATGATCTCAATCTGATAGCTGCGTCGCTAAGGACAACATCATGGTTTTTCCCCCACGGAATTCGACTTGGTTTCCGTAAAAAAAACATAAGTTTTTTTAATACATGACTCATGCTACTCACTCATCTCTGGGGTTTAAAATTTTTAGGGTCTACGATTTCAGAATAAAAAAGTATAATCTATCTATAAGTACTACCCAATAGAAAACCCTACAAGACGTGGGCACTGGTTGATGCCTGTTGGAATCTCTAGAGCAGACCGTGTTGCAACCGCACAACCGGCCAACCGCATCTTTTTATTGTGAGATTGTGAGTCCGGCGCACCTGATTTTGTGTGGACTGAGTAAACTGTAATGTGTACGGACTTTGATTTGTATCGGCATATTTTTTTAACAAATTTAAATGTTGTATGACACTGTCACTATGCGGATGTTTATTTATGCGCCCTGCAGCAGTCCAACAACGACAAAAGAATGTATGCACTTCACCGCATGGCCTTCTAAGCCGAGCAAGCTATGTCTTAAGGTCCACATCACTTAGTACACACCATCACACACTATTACAGATCATTCTGATTATCCATCTGGTTTGAGCATCATTGCCGTATCTGTGGGCTACCGAGATTTAATCTCTAGGAAGTAAAACTCTCTGCATACAATGGGGAACCACATTGATAGTACGCATGTCGGTACACACGCCACTCCTCCAGAGAATGGCACAGACACAAGTACTGTACAAAACACGGCCGCCCAAGATGACACACACGTGACAGCGTGTGACACTTCAAGTGGGAGTGTTATGCGTGCAACGCCGTTCACTGCGGCATCTATGTCTGAAGATATGACTGTATCTGAAGATTCGCCTGTAGTTGACCCAACGGGAGCATGCACGCGCGTATCACAGTATCTTTCTAAAATGAAAGGCCAGAGAGACAAGCCTTTACCAATTCCTGATCTTCTATCTCTCACACTCATGGCCATCGCATCCTTTCTGTCTATTGGCACACTTAGTCTAATCGAGTACCTCCCAAGCAGTGCAATATCGTCTTCAGACTACACACAGGTATTAGGCAGTTTTGGTGCATCCGCTATCTTGGTATACGGGCTTCCCAATGCACCACTTTCTCAGCCCAGAAACCAAATTGTAGGACAGTGTATAGCCGGTCTCATAGGCATCGCATGCAGGCTATTAATCGCCGACAACATGGATGGCAATATAATCCTAGCACTCCCCGTGTCTATCACACTGTGCATACTGTGCATGGCTGTGACGCAGAGCTTCCACCCACCCGCAGGGGGCACTAATCTAATTATGGTACTCAGCTCAACTACCTCAGACATCGGGTTCGGAATGATGGTTCCGGTTATATACGGCACATTAGTCATGCTATTCTGGGCGTTGGTTACCTGCAACTTAAACCCCCGGGTGGCCTTCCCAAAGTACTGGTTTGGCTTCAAACATATACTCGGGTTACCATTCTATAAGAAGTCAAAGCCAGATACGGATGTTATTGCGCCAAGTAAGGCATCGAAAAGTGCATCCAAAGCAGAGATGGGTGTAGATGTGCGCGGGTTGGTGGCTGTCGAGGCCAGTACCCGAATTAGAGCGTGCTCGTGCGATTGTACGTGTGGAGCGCAGGAGGAATGAGTTTGGGTCGTATCCACATACATTTTTTAGTAGAGGGTGTATGCGAACGTAAACGTATATACATGTATACACATTCATGCCTCTGAGTGCAAACGTGCCACATATACATACCCGTGTACAGAATCACACACACCGCATCGCCTGGCGGATGACGACATAACGGAGTATACATATACGTATATTCTAAACAATAGACGCAGGATCGTTAAGCCTTGGCGATGCCACTAGTAAAGCCGCAGACATTAGAATATTTCGTAGCGCTTTAACCCTGGGGCACCAATGATAATTGATATCCCGCAGGTGATGGACCGTATCTGCTTAGCCCTGCTATTAACAACGCTTGCTTGTGGGAGTGCGTGCACATGCTGCAATCACTTCTATAGCATGCGGATGTGGGTGGGTTGGTGCCTCGACTAAGTGATTGAATACTGTACCGTAGGGTAATGGCTAAGTAAGCCGAGTGATGCACCCGTTTGGCACTACTAGGAGACGTCGCGCTTTGTCATACAAAGGAGTTCAAGACCTCCAAATACACACAGCTCAGAAGATGTACCCTTACGAGTCCCAGATGAAATACACTGATATCTCTTGGCTCGGAAGGGTCTAAAACCGAGCGAATTAGCGTAGCTCTAGGTACAAAGAACGATAGACGAAATTAGAATCAATCATAGTTTTTTTAAAGTAGACAATCAATTAAATAAAATGACAAAATGAGCGGATGCGAAGCTCAGGTGCATCGAATGATTACGATTACGTCCCACGCAGAGACTACGCTATGTGATGAGTCATCGCAACAAGTGCATTCATTTTTGATCGCGGAGAGTTCGATGTGATACTTACACCTCTAGAGATGCTTGTACTGGATGTCCACAAAGCAAACTACCCTGCGGTAGTGGGATGGCTATAATGCATATACTGACTGGCAGGTAGTACTTTTTTCCAACAATTAGTTTTTATTGCTAACACTTAACTCACACAGAAGGAAAAGAAATTTCATGAACCAAACATTGATTAAGTAGGAACTTTGTATCCAATCTTGGGCAGATTTGACACCTCCGCACTCACCGAGGTTGAGTACTACCGTGATGACTAGCAGAGCATGTCATACAAGGACACACTATCCAACCCATTCATTCCTTCCACCTATTCTCTACAGCGTATGTTGTCGCCTGCTCACTCTGGACCGCGCTACACAGGGCATAATGTGACAGTAAATTATTTTCTGGAAAGGGCATAGTGGGTCAGTATATTGTTATCTGAACAGGGCATAATGGGACAGTATATTATTTTCTGGACAGGGCATAGTGGGACAGCATATTATTATCTGGACAGGGCATAGTGGTACAGTATTTTGTTATCTGGACAGGGCATAGTGGGACAGTATATTATTATCTGGACAGGGCAAAGTGGGCCAGTATATTATTATCTGGACAGGGCGTAGTGGGACAGTATATTATCATCTGGACAGGGCATAGTGGGACAGTATATTATTTTCTGGACAGGGCATAGTGGGACAGTATAATATTATCTGGACAGGGCATAGTGGGATAGTATATTACTTTCTGGACAGGGCATAGTGAGTCAGTATATTATTTTCTGGACAGGGCATAGTGGGACAGTATATTATTTTCTAAATAGGATGTCTCCGGTCGCCCCCTACAGTCCACATTCGTTAGCAGGATGGAATACGGCCACCTGCACGCTGCAAGCTGCGCTGTGAATGCCACATCAACCCAGAACAACATGCGCTGTTGCGCAACTGTCAACGGGTAATCTTGGTGCAACATTCATGGTGTAGGGTTTTCCACTAAACCCTAAACTCTTCTGCAACATTCAGGTTAGTATGTAGCGCAGATTGTGTGGTTGCCGCATAGCAAATGATTTGTGCTGCGTTGTGAGGCTGAGTGTATGTACCGAGGGCTCGTTCTCACGCCGTTCCGTCCATCGACATCAACACACGCTGTTAAAAATCGAGTCGTTCATATTGCCTTTAATACGGCCAATGAATATCTCTCATATCGCAGCCACCAAGCTTGAACCTTTTGCGCGGAGTAGTTTGCTGACAGCCTTGGTAAAGCCACGTGCTTGGTTTCTGAGTATGTCATAACGAGCTGGAAGGCGTCACCTCAACTGTGCACGCGTGCCAAATCCGAACCCATTGTTTCAGGACGTGATGTGTATGTCCCCCGCATCCTCTTAGTCTGTGACTGCAGTACAATGGCGTGTCTGATGACCGGTGCTACCCTGCGCACTGCAGGGCAGACTACGGTAGGTTGTACGGACTAGGGTTTAGGGTTTACACCAGGCTGCCTCTACTAGACACACGTTCCCACCTGCGCTTGAAGCGAGTGGATTACTTTGGCCTTGTTCTTAGACGGTGACTGTGCCTCTGCCATACACCTGCGCTTGGAGGGAGTGGGTTACTTTGGCCTTGTCCTTGGACGATAACTGTACCTCTACTATGCACCTGCGCTTGAAGGGAGTGGGATACTTTGGCCTTGTTCTTAGACCGTGACTGTACCTCTGCCATACACCTGCACTTGAAGGGAGTGGGATACTTTGGCCTTGATTTTAGACGGTGGCAGTGCCTCTGCCATATACCTGCGCTTGGAGGGAGTGGGATACTTTGACCTTATTCTTAGACGGTGACTGTACCTTTGCCATACACCTGCGCTTGGAGGGAGTGGGTTACTTTGGCCTTGTTCTTGGACAATGTCTGCACCTCTGCCATGCACCTACATTTGGCCCTGTACAGTAGTACGAGTCTCCAGGTGGAGATTTCAAAGATATGAGCTAACCCGTGCAACAGAACCAGGGTAACATTACACTGATATATGTTTAGAGTTTAGGGGTTGACCCCCTGACGAAGTCCTCGCATCCTCCCGTACTGCAGAGATATACATATCTGAATTTCTCCAGACCTATGCAGTTGTCCATTAGCGGCCTATGCCCAAGACATAAGCATCCTCGCCAAGCGACCCAAGGCAATTTATACTTAGACCAAACCCAAGGTTACCCCTACTTAGATTGGATCTTAAGGCGGACCCTACTTAAATTTGGCCTACACCTTCTAAAAAACCCAAGGCTAACCCTACTCAGATTTGCTCTTTACCTACCAAGAGACCCAAAGCAATCGCTACTTTGATCTGTTCTTCCCTCAACGGCTCGTGCGAATTCCGCTACCCGATGATTCCGTGCTAGACACATCGTAAGGATGGCGTTGCGATGTTGGCCTTCGACCTATGGCCCTGTATAGTCACATCTGGGTGTCGTCTGCAAGTCTTGATGGTGCTTGTACACGGGAATGAAAAGGGTACTTCTCAATCGCCCCGTATTACTAGGATAAGCTTCCCTACACAGCCATCGGCACATCATCAAACATACTGGACTGTTGCTTCTTGCCTGGCCAATGGACTGATTGGTACAAAGGCTCCTCATCTTCTGCAAACTGCTAGCAGTCTCTAAAAGAGGTGACTGCAGTTTTATCCGGGCCCTTTCTGGATCATGCGACACTGTAGGGAGGTGTCCACATACAGCCACTCCTCATCCTCTGAAGAGTCGCGTCGTTGCCTATTGTTTGGCTGGGTAATGAGTCCTTCGGCAATGTTCGATGGCAATAGGTCCGCATTGAGTGCTTCCGCACTGAACCCCTGTGTATGTAGGATATATATACAGGCAGAAGATACGCCGTCAGGACACTGAACTTGCATAGCTGAGCTCATACAAGGACTAGAGAAACATGCATAAGAAGCGAGAAGCTACATAACACCAAGGATATCTCAGTAGAATTGAGTAATAGATGAAACTACGGTTACATTATGTATGAAGAAATATATATGTATATATATATATATATACACACACACACACACACATCATATATATATATATATATATGCATGCATGCGCACACACATATATATATATATATATATATATATATATATATATATATATATATATATATATATATATATATATATATATATATATATATATACATATACATACATAGGACATATATATATATGTATAGATATATAAGAATCTATATCTATATCTATATCTGTATCTGGAATCTAAATCTACATATGCATATATATAAATATATATGCATATATATACATATATATATATATGTATATATATATATATATATATATATATATATATATATATATATATAATAATATATATATAATATATATATGGATATATGTATATATATATAATATATATATATATATATATATATATATATATAATATATATATATATATATATATATATATATATATATATACATATATATATATATATATATATATAGGTAAATCAATGCCAATACTTGTTACGATAGCTATGTGTGTATATTTATATATACACACACACACACACACACACACACACACACACACATATATATATATATATATATATAATACACATATGTCTATCTAAATAAGTATTGGCATTGATTTACCTATAATCCGTAAAGGCCAATACACACATGGCTATCTAAATAAGTATTGGCCTTGATTTACCTATAATCCGTAAAGGCCAATACACACTTGCCTGCCGTGAGTACGATGAGCCCGAGTGCCGTTGTACCCATTCGTGCGTGTCCTTCAACGGCACCTCCACCACCTGAAGAACAGCCAATCAGAATGCAGAGATTATATTAGCCATTGTAATCGCGATTAATTTACTGATAAGAAATAGCGCCGATAGTTTATCAGCCAATGGAATCGATGAAAATGCTTCGGCGGAAATGACAGCGCTAACTGACCAATCGAAATGAGCCAAAGTATACACAAATGGATCAGTCCAATGAGAATCCTACATTTACAGAAACCGCACAGATTGCCAATCGAGTAAGCGCACGCCACACACACAGATACGTTCACCAAGATCTGAGGGACATGTGTGTGTGCACGTCAACTTTACACCATGTTTAGTCTATAAGAATCTGCTTATAACTTGCATGAGAGGTGTCACAGCCCAGTTGGTGGGTTCAGTAATAGCTATCCAACCCGTTGGTATGGGCCGTCAGGGCCTCTGCCGAGATATAGGTGTAGCCCAGAATTATTCACACTCAATGAACCTGGGATGGATATACATCTCACAGTCACACGCAATGTCTGGAGCTGGCTACATGCACTCTGGATGTGACATGGAGGTTGCGCCATGCCAGAGTGTAACTAACATCTAGTAGCATAGCGTGATGATGGAAGGAATAATCGACCAGGCTTCCGATCTACGAAACTTCCCAGTACAGTGTAACTCACTAATTTTATGAAGGTAGTGGAGGTGGCTATCGCCAGAGAGGTCTTCAGAGAAGTACACAGCGCCATGACAGCGTGCAAGTCCATGCGTGTTTACTGAGGCGTATCGGCGATAGAAATAAAGGTTGTACATGTATACATACACTTGCCACATACTTACAGGCGGTAAATACTTGCCGGTAGTACAGCATCATATACACATACACAAACACATACACTCGCCACACACTCAATGATGGCATATACACATACTTGCTGGTAGTACGTAAAGGGTACACACCTGAATGGAGCCTTCGTCTGCCAGACAGAGTGTGTGCTTGACGGTGACTCGCTAAGATTGGCAGTGCAAAAGCGGCTGAGGATGAGTACTTCAGTGGGGCTTGTCGTTACGGGGCGCCACCAATACACAACTGCCCAGTACCAATCGGGTATACCACTGAAACTTGCGATGCTACAGACTATGTGGCTTGAAGCAAACCATTATGGTCCAAAGTGTGCTGTGCAGTCTCTTAAACATACAAGTAAATACTTTCAAAAGCCCTTATTAGCTGTGTACTGGAAGAGGCGGGTGCAAACTTGTGTGGAATATGATGGAAACTGCATAACTGGATGCATCAAATACTACCCATGACTGTACACTTCCACTGGTCACTGAATGTTTTAGATACTTGCATAATATACACTGCATATTAGGTGGTACTAAGAAATGCCTATAACTGCTCGTTTCAGTTGTTTACCTGATGCTGAAGGTGCACGTTTGGATAAAAAGTGATAATAAACACACACACACACACACATATATATATATATATATATATATGTGTGTGTGTGTATATATATTCTATGAAAGAGAAGGAGGTCATAACTGTCCATTTGAGCTGTTTACCTGATGTTTCAGGTGCACGCTGGGGTGGAATATGATAGTAAATTGCACCACAAACGGCATAAAAGA
The DNA here is from genome assembly GCA_001586965.3 of Sphaeroforma sirkka. Lineage (NCBI taxonomy): Eukaryota > Ichthyosporea > Ichthyophonida > Sphaeroforma > Sphaeroforma sirkka. The sequence continues at coordinate 113,490 of LUCW03000111.1, read as the reverse complement.
CCGGCGTTCTCGGGAGACCTTGCGGTGCTGATCCAGTGTGATGACACTGGGCTTGAATGTGGGGTGCAATTGCACCTCAACGGACGCCACACTCGCGCACTCGCCTGTAGAAATGAAGGGGAAGGGGGGGGGGGGGAGAGAGAAAGAAGGGGTTGTGGGTTCTACGTGTGTTTAGATAACGGTCTCTAGCCAAAGACGCAGAGGCGTGGGTTTGCTTGCAAGGAGGGTAGGTTGCAAGGACATAAGGAAAATAAAGGTCTATTGGTAATTCGTCTTGATTAGAGTAGGACAGTATTCTGGACAATGATTGCCCAACAGAGGAAACGGCACACCAACTCAAATGATTTTAAGCGGTTTATGTTCTATGAAGTCGACCGAGGCAAAGGCACTCAACGGCCGCGATACATATCCCACGCCAACATATCAGACAGCAGGACAAAATACTATGCCGAACGAAACTTGTGTACCCAGGGTCAGCCATAGCATTTAAAATATACACAGAACATTGCACACAGTCACATCTCGCATTGATAGACACAAGCAGAGACCCACACGTACACAATAATGTACTCAACATATACACAAATATGCACTCATTCAGATCCCAGAGTGCAACACACATACCTATCGCATCCGGTCTATCGGTGACAAAAACGCACCACGCGTGTGGTAATCGGGCGTCTCCAGTAGATCTATGCGTGTTGCCCACAAACATGATTGTGGGCGGTGAGGGCACCAGCACTCCACTCCGCCCAGCCAGCTGCGGGATATCAGTAACGTCCAATGACCACGCGTCGTTGTCATTCGGCGCCTCTTGATTGGTCACGTGCGCGGGGTTGTCCTTATCCGCGGATTCTGCGAGCGTAGGGCCAAACTCTGATCTTCAGCTAGTGTTTCCAGTGGCCACTATATGTGGGTTGACCTCTAGATGGCATATATTCTGAGTTGCCATGTCTGACATTTCAACACATTCGCGCACGCTTTGACCCTTTGCCCATCTCATCGTGTGCCATGGAGCAAAAGTGGGCACGAACGGCTCGACTACGAGAAACAACACACATACAACGCCGAGCTCTGACCACACACATATGCAGACACCTCCTACAACACGAACAGTATTGCACTTGTGCATACGTGTCCCATACCGATGGTTGGGGCTGTCTTGTCCTCCACCGTTTTCGGGCCCGCCTGTCTGTCGCCAGAGCTACACGCTGCACCCATTTCACCATCGACAACCTGCCTCGGGGTCTGAGTGTTACCTCCTCCATGCACCTGGTTTTTTTCACCAAACTTGAAACATGTCTGTCCCTTTTCACTTCGCTTAGTACCGGTACTCTTTCCAGGAGGCTTGGCCACTGCCTTAGGTTTAGCACGCACTAGCACATCGTTTAGACGCTCACTAGGTCGTTTGTATGCGTCTCCGATTAACTCAGCGCTATCCTGTATTGAACAATTGGGGAACGCGTTTGAACTTTGGACTTTGTGTCTCAAGCTTTATGGTGTAAAAAATAGGGTCTTCACAAACATGCATGCATTCTTCAGGCGCAAACATACACCCTGAACACGCCTTTCCTACCTACAGACGCTGGCTGAATATGGACTGGGGGTTTCACGGGTGATGGTGACTGCTCGACAACAGAAGTGTGGGATTCCTAACGTGGAGTAAACATTTGCATAAAATCCATAGCAGTACAATAATACTTAATACATGCATACACTCTGTATATACATGCATACACTCTGTATATACATACATACACACTGTACTTGCATACATACACACTGTATTTACAAACATACACACTGTATGTACATATATACACACTGCATCTACAAACATACACTCTGTATGCACATACATACAGTATGTATATACATACATACATTCTGTATATACATACATACACTCTATACATATATATATACACTCTGTATATGCATTCATATACCCTGAACATACCACCTCCGGTGTATGCAGGCTGGCTGAGGATGGGTTGGAGAGTTCGCGCAGTGTGTCTGTGTCCAAATTCAGGGGTGCGAGCCCACCACCAGCAGCCCTGGACCATTTAGAGATGAACGGCTCAATGGCCAGCTCAGCTGCCTGGAGTTCTGATAATCCGCCTAAGAACACACATGTATAGATGTGTGAGTGAGCGTGCAATAAAGCGCATGAATATATATATATATATATATATAAAGAGGTATATACATAAGAAACGAATACACATACCTCCTTACAACACACATACACACACGCACACACCTCCTTGGGCGATGGCAAGTGCCCTGATCTTATTGGCGATGCTCATATCGGCGTCGTGTGCGCTCTGCATGTTCTTGAGTTTGTTATGCAAATTATTCTCACGATGAGACAGTTCAATGGCCCATTTCTCCAGCTCATTCTGGCGCCTTTTGCCCTCGTCATCAGCGGAGATGCTTGGAACTTTCTGTGTCGTCGTGGCTGCGACCAGCATCTCTTGATTCGCTGTGGGTAGATAAACGGATATAAATAAAATGGAATGATACACGTTTCTCGAGTCGCCGGTTGAGCAGAATTGAATTAATTTCTTATTCCCGTGCCAAGTGTGAGGGGTGAGATATGTGGTGTGTAGGCCTGTTGAGGCAATAGAGAAATCCTATCCGTGCCCTTTCAGCTCAGTGAAAGTGTGCTTGTTATCGAGGTGCAGACCAATGTTTTTATACACTCTGAACGCTGCATGCATACTCTATGACTGTAGTGTACACACACACGTTGTCTTGCGCATGGGCAGCCCCAACGCCACCCAATTGCTCACCTTCTTCGATATACTTCTTTACCGCAAATCGATTGAGTCTCATTGCGAAATGCTCCGCGGTCATCGTGCCCAGAGTCTGCTCACTCCCGATCCCGCGTCGTTCAATCAAATCCAGTGTTCTATAAATAGAGCCAAAATCCGGCCTCCTCATTGGTTGCTGCTCCCAGCATTGCTTCAGTAGATTCGTGAGGACAGTTGGTGTCTGTGCAGGTATTGGAGGTCTGCGATTGTTTTCCAGAACATTCCGCGCGATATCGAAAGGGCCCACATCCGCAAAAGGAATAGCGCGGGTTATGAGTTCCCACAGAACAACTCCAAACGAGTACACATCTGCCGAGAGTGCGTAGCCCTGACCATCAGACCTAACAACAGACATAGCGGGTATAAAAATAGAACAATTAGTTTCGGATATAATTAGGTTGTGAACACGGTAAACGTGTGCGAGAACGTGTTAAGAAGAAAGAGACCAACAGATGTAGTGGATATATATATATATATATATATATCGAAGCTTTCTATATGCCATACGTACGTCCGTATTTAGTGGCCCACATACCTCCTCTAACTACACACTATACGAACAGTCATATTCGCCTACCTGAGTATCTCTGGTGCTGTCCAAGCCAATGTGCCCGCAAAGGTCTGCAGATTGGCATGGTCTACCTCTCGGCTCGTCCCGAAATCACACAACTTCAGTGAAACCGGGATAATCCGGCCGGAATGAGAGTGCGCTGATGCTAATAAAAAAAAATTCGCCAAGAAAAAAAGACGGGTCCTTTAGTAGACAGCATAGGAGCTGACCTGAAATCACGAAAAGGGCCCAGGGCCAACGTGCACAGGCATTGATCTATAATGAACACACGTGTAATCGCACCCCACACACGGGCTAAGGCACATACACTCTAGCTTAACGAGTACATAAGCATAGTTTGCACAAGATCATACACTCACGCGACGAATACAAAAAGGTAGCAGTTTGTATATCTATGTAAATAGCTTGAATACGCTATGTACAGTCTAAATTAAGCATACAGAAATACAGCAGTTTACATATACATAAACATACGGTACACGTAGGCATTAAATTATCTTGCTAATGTCAAGTACACATGGCTTGATTAAAACGCATACACTCAAGCTTGTGTGTACATAAACATAGCTCGACTACGCCACATCCACACTATCGCGTATATACATAAACAAAGCTTGTCCAAGACACTCACACTCACACTCACGTCTAAATCAACACATCTCTCCATCAACAAACAAACGACTACCTACCCGAGGCTGCAGCCAAAAGCACATTCGCTGACTTGAGATCACGGTGAATGACTGGGGGAGTGCTCTCATGCAGATATCGCATGGCACTACATATGTGTAGGGCCCACTCCAGCACCACACTCAGCGGTAGCAGCAGAGACTTATCTCTGATCCATGTGTTGTCGATCTGAACGGAGGGAGGGGTGTGAGCATAGGACCCTTTATTAGGATCAGGTGCGAGTAGTGTGGGGGTGTGTATATGAAACCCTTAGGGCGTGTAGTGTGAGTGTATGTAAATAGGACCCTTGATTAGAGTGAGTGGAGAGGTAAGAACAATGCAACAAAAAGCATGACACGCTTATAGTACTACACACAGACGGCATAGTACGTCTTTGTATACACAGCTCCTCTGAGCAGGAACGTTTCCGGCTATGCGAGCTTCTGTTTCGGCGTATTATATCAAATGAGTTCTAAACACCACCACCAGTGGGAGAGCCCCTATGAGCATAGAATTCCCACAGCATGTCCCGTCGCCTTACATCCAATCATGTTTGCGCAGTCGCGGGCTCGGTCTTAGTTCGGTACATGTGGGAAAGCTCGAAGTGTCTGGCTGATATTAACTAGTGTGCTCGTGGCGTATGTATTACTATGTCGTACTATGTACGTATCTACGTCATTGAGTGTGCATAGTGTGCCAAATACACCAGAGTGCATACTATACTTCCGTAGGGTGCTCGTATGCGCTTCCACGGGAAGCGCTCGTGCGTAATTGAAGATGTGTGACTGTGGCACAGCCAGCCAGTATTTAGGATTCAATCTTAACATAAACATGAATCTATGTGGGGACCTTCGCACGCTTATCACGACACATTGAGAGCACACTTACAACACTTATAAGGTGTGTAAAATACACTACTTTGATCAGAATAAAGACTTAACGACACCAAGGGAAACAAAAATTGCCAAAGTTCGACACCTACACAAAAACAACTCGAATTCACACACCCGAGAGGCCGCCAGGTGGATTTCCAGGTCCTCGTGGCCGATGGTCCCATGCAAAGTTTCGTACAGCGACCCATATTTGGCCAATTCTGAGATACCCGGTATAGAAATAAAACTATATGGTGAGCAAGTGCAGTATTTGGTTGCCATAGAAACGGTTCATACTGACCCTCATATCTATACTTGGGTGCTCGTCCACGTACATGACACATAACTTGGTAGCGAAATGTACCTCTCATATCTGTCAGCATGTATAAACGTATTGATTCGAGCATAACGCTGCACTAACGATGTTCTACCCATAACATTCTCTCCAGTCCGTTTGTCATGACATCCACGCAACTATACAACAGTGACCGCGAAGGCACAGGCACAAAGCACAATGGCTCCCGTCGAGAGTTTGAGTATCGGACAGATGAGGGGGTTCAAAGTTTTAAAACCGGATACACATAGTAAATGTAGGTAGTTCCATTTGTCTCCTACATCTCGTGGATTAAAATCTAACCATCCCAATCCTGCAATTTAGACCGGACAAAGTTCAGCCCGCAGTATAACTAGATTACTTGAGTCTCTGACCTTAGAATATCAATGACCGAAACACACGTTGAAATGTGTAACAGATGATGCCCGAAGCACGTGTGGACGATAGAGACAGCCCCCACCACTACACAGAAGGCACATCCAAGAATGCAGCCATGTGTGTGACTACGATGGTAAAATTAGTACCACTCTATAAGTGGTAGAACCATAGTAGTAACTCTCCGCCTGGGCTCATCTCGAAGGGAATCCAAACCGCAACGACAACTAGAAAACCAGCACAAGACACAGAATACGAGTGTACATTTCAACATCAGTTGCAAGTCACGCGTTGTCCAATTAACAAGTTTGTGACTGTCACAGATCCTAGAGACATGGGGCGGTGTCCATCGCTATCTCTTATATGAAGACATACCGCTGACAATACATACATCATCGGCTGTATGGCACACGCCGAATAGTCGTATGATGTGCTCGTGATCGAAATCGGAGTGAAGTTCTGCCTCGGCCAGGGCTATATGACTATTCCGGCTACAGAGTGCATGTGGTATGATTAAATCAATACATGGCAGTGTGTTGATATGTATCAGAATAATATAGAAGGGTGGACGAGGGGAAGATGGTGATGTGCTTCAGAAACGAACCATAGCTAGAATGAAAGGCTAGACAGCTCCATATGCCCCGGTATTAAACGGTATGTGTGCTCACCCATATGTTGGTCCTCATAGAAGAACCAGTTGTATTGATAAAAATTAACGATGCGGACGAAACCATGATATAAATATATAACATACATACATACATACATACATACACGTGTACACACACACATACACACACACACATATATATATATATATATATATATATATATATATATATATATATATATATATATATATATATATATGCACAGAGGCATATACAGTAAAAATACAGACACATGTATATTCACATGCCCATATTCGAACAAATGCCTATCTATTGATGGATGTATTTACGCACGCGGATATAGACACTCCTGTAAATGACACATATGACTAGTACAGAGCTCCACATACGCCTCTGCAGTGCAAAGATTTTTCAAGCACTTTTAATTTATCACGCAATGCTCATCCTTGTGTTCACAAATTCCTTAATTATAAACACGTCTGATGTAACACGTCTAATGCAATAGCAGTACACTATGCAAAAACCCATACGGCTGCTATACTACGTTCTACTTCACATACAACTTAGTAGCCACGTGACGGTGCGATTACCTGTGAATACACTTGATGGCCACGTCAATACTGCGAAACTTCCCTTCGTACACTATTCCGAAGGATCCATTTCCTATCCTCCTGTTGATGGTAACCTCCTTCGCATCGATATGGGGCAATCTCATAGTGCTGTAATTCGTTGCGTCATACCTTAATGCCCAGAAGAGTGTGGAATTAGTTGCTTCATAGCTTATTACACTAATATGTGGGGGACAGATATATAACAGATCATTGGAAATTGCTGTATTAATGCCAGGAGAATAAGTTAGCACTATATTTCGCGGTCGTTTAATAGGCGTATGTCCTACATTATGTAATAACGAGCTATATTTTTAACATATATAGACCTAGTGAGACCTATATAGATGAATATATTTTTCATAGAAATGTATGTGTATGTTATACCATGACTCATACATAAACGACCATGACTCATCCATATCCACGAATATACGCACTCGTATCATGCTGGTAAAATGCCAAATGTGTAATATACTACGACATATGTGAGTATATATTTCAAAGGCAATGTTTTAGTACATATGCAAGTATAGAAACGTTTCCGACACATTTTGTGTCGGTTACTATCAGAACAAAACCTGTCCAAATACAGATCTATTCCAACAACTTATTTATTATTTTGTATTTATGTGTATATAAACATGTACATCATTAACAGCATCATCATGGTAAACAGTAAACACAGGCTATACAGTGAACAGTATACACAGGCTATATAGTGAACAGTATATGCAGGCTCTTGGTAGAACACATAAGATCGTATGATTTATGATTTATGTTGAACAAGCCCCTGGAAGTTAAAATCAATACACGCATATTCTCGTTAAATATCGGAATATATATATTTATATATATATAACGAGCTGATCTAATTCTCCCTATCACGCCTTCGTAGGTGAGGGTGATTGCAATTGGCTGCACATGCTACTGTTGTTAATAGGGATGGCTTAGTCAGATACGAGACACTATGCTTTGTCTAAATATGTCAGGTATATTTATATAGCTCAGCAGCAGCGCTATATGAGAACGGCGTAGTATGTATGCATATTTCATGTAAGTTATCATCTCTCTCGAATAAGGAACAGAGATTTTGTCGCACATTTGTACTTAATAAATATATCTACTCATCATATACACGCATATACACGCTAACGTATACGTGCAATACCCACGAATTCACATACACGTGTACAAATAATGTCGGCCATAAAGCGCAAATTCCAATACTTTGTAAGACGGTATGATATGATCCGTATCACCACATTTGCCGGTATTGCCTGTGGGTGGTTGACCTGTTGTCTCGGCATACTGGTACTTATCACCACACAATTCGTAACATCGAAGATTGGGCCGGAACAGAACTTGACGCCCGGGGAGATGAGTCTAGGTAGGAGTATTAGAGTAAAGCTGGCCTACCAGGCTAGAACACATTTCGTTAATATAATGCATTTACACGGGGCGTCAGCACTTGGTATGGTTGTATTTGTGTTTCGAAATACATATACAATTTAATTCACGCAATTAAAGGGAGGGAGGAAGAATCCGTTCGTCTTGTTATATAAAACACACACACACACACACACACACACACACACACACACAAACAAAACAAACACAAACACACACACACACACACAAACAAACAAACAAACACTAACACACACACATATATATATATATATATATATATATATATATATATATACAAATGTACATACAAACATATATATATTTTTATATATATATATACATATATATATATATATTTATATATATATATATATATATATATATATATATGATATATATACATACAAACGTACATATGTATGTATATATGTGTATGTATAATATTATATGTATTGTATGTATGCATACATATATATATGTATATATATATTGTAATATAATATGTATATATATATATATAATATATTATTATTAGCTATATTATATATATATATGTTATATATTATTAATATTATATGTATAATGTATATATTATGTATATTATTAATACATGTGTAGATTGATGATGATGCATGCATGCATGTGTGTATGTGTATGTATGTATGCATATTATACATACGTACATATCATAATAACATTGTAATATGTAATAATATTATTATGTATAATATATATAGCATATGCATACATACATTATGCGTATTACGTATACATATATTATATATAATATATATATGTATGTGCATGTATGCATGTGCATGCATGCATGCATATATATATACATATATACATATGTTAATATATAATATATATATATATATATATATATATATATATATATATCTGACATACATAACTATATTTTGGATATTTAACAGGTTGTATATCTGCACACACACATACACACACATTACACACACATCATGCACATATATATATATATATATATATATATATATATATATTTATATTTATGGTATATATATATATATATATATATATATATAAAATTTGTTTGGACAACTGCCTATAGCTTTTATTTTACTAATTGCAGCTGAGATGCATGTGATATATACCGGCATTTGTGTTCGAATTCTAACTATGCGAGGAGCTTATATGTTGATGTGAGATTTATGTATACGCTTGTGTATGTGCACTCGATAGACACACATGACAGTACCGGGCCTTTCACGCTATCACACGAGTTCTATTGTACGCACAGAGTCACATAGTTGTGCGCGTGTTTACTGCTGGCAAACTGAAAGCTCTGCTATTCTGTAGCAGTGCGGTCACATGTATGACCTTCCATTTGGCGTGCATTTGTGGAAGTAAATGTCCCGCATTCATTCGCCACTCGACGCGCTTGTTGACGACATATCACGCACCACATGCGCATGTTGACGGTTTCTCTGCGTACAGGCATGTCTGGGTACTGCATTAAGCTACCAGCCCAGCAACGCACATCGTTTGTGGCCGTTGACACGTGTCAGCCCTACGGCCTCGACTTGCTGTCAGACTGGCCGAATCCATCCTGGGCTGCGTGCGTGGTATGTACTCGAGGTATTATTTAAGGAATATCTAGATGCGTATATATGTCATTCGTTATCCGTATATGTGAGTAGTCGATGCTGATAGGAAAGCGATGGACCGTTCTACATCTTTTCAGATGTGTATACGTGTTGTACTTGTCTAGTTTCTGGCGTGAGAGTCTCACCCATCGGCTTGTGCGCAGTGAACGTGCAGAGGAACCTCAGTGCGTGGCATGTGCGAGAATAGCATTGACTTTTGATTTATAACCATTCATCCTATCTGAAAGTTATACGAATCATAGGCAATATTGAAGCCTCTGGGAGCAGACTAGTAGTCTGTCTTGCCCTGTAATTGCGCAGTATGTGTCTTTGGGCGTTGTTGAACTACTCATGTGTTCCTGTTCAGTGCGGTTCCGTATGAACATTTATTCAGGAATCGTGGTTATGAGCGTAATAGTGCGTCTGTCTATCGCTGCAGCTAGCGTGCTCTATGCATGTACGTGTCCATATGTTGTGCATAGTGTACGCATTTCTTGCACCTTCTTATATATCGTCGTTGCCATGACAATGCCCATGTGTATTTTTTGCCACTTGCCCTAACATCTCATTCTTGCTATATATTTTGGTTTTCGCTTTTTGACGCGCAAAGCATATCTCCAAAACAAGCGGCTACTTCTAATTCCCTCGGGTTGAACTATGACTCTCATAAATCTAGATATGCATTCTTTAAACAAAACGAATCTGCCCACAGATATTCCCGGGAAACCTATTGCATTAATGATAGCCTTGTATTTGCCACAGATCCTCACGGGCGTAGCGGTGGTGTACTCTCTGGTGCCTGCAGTTGGGGGCATCATTAACCGATACATTATCCGAGCTCTCGACCCGTTCATTACCATCTGCTGTGCTTTCAATAGTATGTTCTCTTATACCCTAAAACATAAAACCCAGTGGCATACTTGTACGTTTTTTGAACAGTTTACAGCTCGCTTCGCGCTTCTATGGCGTGTTTGCATAATCGTAAATGCACTTTTTGCTACGTTTCCACACATTTTTTTTTTCTGCATGTTGTCTCCATTCGCTAGTACCATTTAACCCGGGTGTACACGCCCATTGCACTTGCTACATGTTCCTTGCTGCTTGATGTACCCCCATATATCGGCCACTTGTGGCAGTCTACCTTTGCAACTGACCCCAATGTGCATATGTACAATAAGGAACAACATGATGTTGACTTCATACGAGTCGTCAACTTCTCCAGCTCATACCAATGCACATATGTACTGCGCTCTAACGGCAATGCACAATTCGTCTACTTCTTCAGTTCACATCAGTGTACGTATGTGCTATACTGGATACCACCTTACCCAGCAATCCACGTTTGGCCCACATTTGCAGCATTTCTGTTCTTTCTGGTGTGCGTGATATTCCCCGCAGAACTGCACAATATGGTTGGGGTCCCGGCCATTGGCGAAGTCACAGCCTGTTGGGATGGTGGCTCGTACAGCCTGGGGAGTTACTGCTCGGTATGCATACATACGGATACATATGGAACTTGACAGACACAGCTGGACACAGCTGTGTGCTATACTCGATGTATATCTGTATATTTTGTGGCAGATATAAGTTATGTACGTTTATGTATGTGATTTATATATCTGTCCATATTTCACATATGCTCGCCACAAGGTTGCTCAGGCTGGCTTTTGGAATCGGTTTATCAAAGTCAGGACTGATCACTACTGTGGGCGTCCCTTCTCACCACCGTCTAGCATAACACAGTTTTTGCCCATGGGTTTCTGGTCCATAGAGCTTATGTAAGTTGCTATATCCACAATGTTCAATTAAGTCTAAAATGGTGTTGGTGCGGATATATTGCTTTTTCTTAAATAACTTCACACAAACCCATATTTGCAAACATGGCCAATGGATAAATGTTGTATTTGTATCCCTGATCGAGCAAATCATACACGTTGGTCGAGGATTAGAGTTTAAGAGCTATGAAGTACCCAATCCGGCTTCTATACATTTCGGTCACTTAGTCTTTATGCACTTTCAAGTACAATTTGATACAACGTGAGATTCATAGGCAACTCTGTATGAACACTGAATAGAAGCTTCGTGAAGTGGATACAATACCACCCCGGATTGTAAATACATAGAATCAGATATCGCGTCCGAGACAACCAGTTCCAATGCAACTCTCGGTATTCTGCTGTTGTCATATAATTCATTTATACGTTCGTGTCTGGTGTACTGTTTGCTAATTCAACAAGTGCCTTTGTTCTGTAGTTCGATTGTTTCAAAAGATTGTTTAATATTGCAAGCTTGTGTGATTTCGAGTTGGTGTGTCAGGTATATCAACGGTATCTTTCTCGATTGGTGATCTATAATGGGTCGTCTGGTCAAAATGCGGTATCAACACTCTGCCTGAATAATCCACCATCGCTGTACTTCTCTTTCAATTGCGTGATAACATCATCCCGTCCTATACATTACACTTCTAGTTTGTGCTCACACAACGAAACTTATCCAAACCAAACTAAGCTATTTTTTGCTATCGTACAGTACGCCTCGGGCTATGGAGCGATGTGGGGGTGTTTTATAATTTCTCTCGCAACCACCGGATGCTTCGGTTGCTCAGCATACTTCGTGAGTGGTTCTGGCGCTTTCGCGTGAAATAGTAACCCCGAACGCCAACGAATGAACATTAGAGAATATAAAAGAATCGAAATAGGTAATCAAGTTAATAAATAGAAATTCACGCTATTACAACATCAGAGATGGTATTTTAATTTTTTCGTGGTATATATTTTTATAAATATATATATACGTATGTAGGAGTTGGAGAGTTGAAGACACGTATGTATATAATAGGTCAAATATATAAAACCTGTTTTCGTACGACCCTCTGTGCCCTGTGGGGACTGGAAATTTGGAAAGTCTGTCCCTCGTAATCTGAAGCACAGCCCTGGCCAGTGGCCACTGAGGCCTGAGCCCTGCCTTCGCTTCCCCTTCTTGTATCTTGTTGTATGTGTGGGAAGACTAAGTCGTGCTGCGCACTATAACCTGGGAGATTTCCAGAGGGCGTTTGTATTGCTACAGACTTGCCGGCCAATGCGTATAGAGCATGGTGCATACTGGGATCTGGGGGCTGGGGCGTGTGTATCCCAAATATCACCCAATTATAACTTTTATATTGAAATCAGCCATACTTCAATATATTTTGATGTTCTTCGAATGACCATCGCGCGTGAGACGTGACTCACGTGACTCCATGATGCGTCAACCAATGACGGCACAGTCCTCACTCCCGGCATCATACATAAATACACAATATTTGAAGCCTTTAGTTTTATAATGTTTACACTCGCTTTACAGTTTACAGCCTCAGCCCTCAGGACTCAGGCCCTCGCCGTCAAGGACAAGGGCCGAGACTCAAGACCAGCTTTCACACAACATGGGTCAACCCGCAACCGGTCAAGTCTCAAAACCAGTCTCAAGTCTCAAGTCGTCTCATGACTCTTGAAAAATGCCCCCAGTGCCCACGCAAAAAACGGGCCACGCGGCCACTGGCCGTTCTCAATTTTTCAACACTCTCTCCCTTTCCAAGTATTTATATATATATAAATATAAATATATAAAACAAATCTTCTCTTTTGTTCAGAAAAACATAACAAAAAAAGTAACGCGATAGAATTGCACATATTTGGATTTTATTGTAGAGTTAACTATCACTCATCAGTCATGACCCCCTACTATCATATTTAGTGGCCCACCCAGCAGAGATTATGTGAGAGAGAACGGACTATTGTATTTTTTGTTTATAAAAAAACTTGACTTCTTCTGAAGCCTGAAATCCCTGAATTTCGGTGAAATTACCTGAACACCGGGAGTCCGGATAAACCTTTTTTTTAAAAACAGTCTGAACTCTGACAGACTGACAGTGTGATGGCAGATGAGTAAACAGTGAACACTAAACACCGAACACTTGAGCAGCCAACAGGCCAACAGCTGATCAATTCTACAATTTAAAAAAAAATACATATCTAGATACAAGAAGGACTCTATATCTACGGTCTTTTACTTGGCTTCAATTATATTTTAAAAAAGGGTTTATGTTATGCCTTTATGGGCAGCAAATTTTATAGTTTTCAGTAAAATGCCTGAGAGCCTGAGACTGAGAGTCTGAGACTCCTGAGAGCAAGAAGTGCGTGATCTATGTGATTTTCCTGTGTGAATCCCCTTTAAAGATTCGAGTAAGATATTGCTCTTTGAAGTTCCTTTTTTAAAATAAATGCATTAGACAAAGTATATTATTATTGGACAAACGCTTAAAAAATGATAATCAACTGTTGTTAAATTTACATACACTTTTATTGTTTTTTATATTAGTATGTTTTTCTAATCAAAAACAAAACATGTTTTGGTTTTGTTGGACAGTGTTAAAAAAACAATACACAAAAAAATAAGGCCCGAGTGTGCCTCGAACTCGAAGTTTCTAAAATTCTAACCGCCTCATCGAGTTGTCACTTGTTGTGACTACAAGTTCTTCTTATGTGTGAGTTGTGACACACTCGCTCTACTAATAGTAAACTGAGAGCTGACGCTTGTTTTCTCCCCTCCAGGACCTATGGACCTATGTACCTATGGTCCGATGTCCCTTTCGTTTCACTCTTTCCAGCGCGAGTTTTGAAAGAGAATCAGGATGGGTGAGAGCCCGTAAATATATGCCCACAAGGCTACAGGACGACTAGTATTGACAATTTGACACTGGGTGACTGGGTGCAGCACTGCAGCAGTGCAGCATGCAGGTCCAGGACATAAAGGACTCAAGGACCACAGGCATTGCAATGAACGTCCCTACTCTCTCTCTACTAATAGTTCAGTAGTAGCTATCCTCGGACAGCACTATTCCTCTCGCGTTCACTCGCTAGCCACATCATCAGTAGTTCATCACACATTATTTATTACAAATACATCCGCTGCCCTTTCTTTATTTATGTTTCAGGTGTTTGCTGCACTGTATATATTTGATACTGTGACCCCCTGTGTACTGTGAGTGTGTACTGTGTACTGTAGGACGTGTAGGCGGATATTTACACTCATTTTCCATAGCTGATATGCATGTGTGTACTGAACTGTATTGTATTTTATTTTTATTCACTCTACTCTCTACTACTCTAGAGAGTATATGAGAGAGAGAGGGTCAACGGTCAACCCTTCAAAAATGAAAAACAGAAACTATAAAAAGGGTTCCAAGAAAATTGTCAAATTGAATTTTATTTTTAAAAAGGCGTTTTAAAAAACAAATGATGTGTGATGCAGCGATGAGTTGATTACTGAATGTAAATAAATGAGTGATGAATCATGTTCTGGTTCTGAGGCCAGTCAGCAGTGGACACTGGACACTATGGAGAGTGGACACTGGACACTATGGAGAGTGGACACTGGACAGTCCTATATATATATTTTTAGTATTATTAAATTTTTAAGTACAGTATATAT
The DNA here is from genome assembly GCA_001586965.3 of Sphaeroforma sirkka. Lineage (NCBI taxonomy): Eukaryota > Ichthyosporea > Ichthyophonida > Sphaeroforma > Sphaeroforma sirkka. The sequence continues at coordinate 98,106 of LUCW03000111.1, read as the reverse complement.
TGTTTTTCATAGCCTTCTAATGAATTGTACCCTTTTTCTTTACATATTTATACATACAACAAATATATTCGTATTTTGGTGTTTAAAAATGATATCTAGAAACTCGCGTACGCCGTACAGTATGTAGTATTTAGTGAGACTCGTACATACATGTTTGTCTAAACTCGGTGACCAAGTCTGATATGAAAATCTGAACTTCTGAAGGAAGTATAAATACATACTGAAACCGGACAGACGCTGGCGGCTGACCGCCTTGACATTATGAGTCACTCACTCACAGTCACTCGTCATGAGTCTTGTGAGTGACTCTTGACTGCTACAACTGAATGCTGATTGCTGATGACTGATGAGTGATGAAAGCTGTATTTTTACCACCGAATGCGTAGCTGTAGAGTCCCTATTTCTTTTATTGAACTTGAAATCTGTCTAGAACGCTTTTTCCTCATTTGTAGGCCCCCAAGAGGCCACCGAGGGATCCTAAATGGAATTTCTTGTTTCAAAATATGAGCATACTTTTGTGGGTCCGTTATTGACGGCTGAAAAGAAAAGTTGTTTTATATAAAGGCGGCCCCCCCCCCCGCCCCCCAGTGGGTGAGTGTTGATGTGTGAGCGTGTGACTGAACAACAGTACGTATTTGTGTGTGTGTGTTGAGTGAAAGTGAGGGAGCAAGGGTCCGGCGAGAAATCTCAGTATCTCACCCTCAGCTCACCCTCAGCTCACCCTGTGCGGATATATTCACCAAGTTATTGCTACCTTCGTAGGAGAAAAGCATTTGGTCTCTGCGGCGCCCCAGCCGTGTTTTATTACTTTTTGACATTTCACTTTTGACTTTTGACTTTTGAGCCTACATACCGTTTATTTACCGCATGGCCCTCTCGAGAAATTGTCAAAATTGGATTCTCCCGAGAAAAATCCGAGACAAGGTGCCGACTGCCGGAGGAGGACAGGGGGAGAGGGGGGGAGAGGGGAGGGGGGGCATTGTTTTTTTAAAACAAATTGACCATCTTGAAATACAGTATACACCCACTGCTGGCCGCTGGGCCGCTCTCTCTCACTCCCTGAGTCTGGGGTATAAAAAAATAGAAAGCGCATTCAATCCAAAATCAAGCTCTGGAGACGTCTGGACTTCAAACTCTACTACAGAGAACAGAGTATGTAGTATTTACATAGTAGATAACTCGTCCAGTACTCCTAGAGTTCTACCGAGTAGAGCAGACTCAACAGTCAGCAGAGGCCAGAGGGCCGAGCCGCCGAGGGTCATAAAAAAAAGCATATTTATCAGTAGGCTTTTTAAAAAACAACAACAAACGGCTATGTACGTGTTTTTACTTCTGGTTTCTCCTGAGAAAAACTGGAGACTCCTCTCTCTCTCTCTCTAGCTCTAGTCTCTCTAGAGAGAGTCGCTAGAGAATACTGTTTAAAAAAAAAATGGTATTGATGAGTGATGAGTGATGACACTTGAAGGCCTGAACAGTGAACACTACAGTCTACAGAGTACAGACTGAACTCGACAGTGACCCCTGTATTATTTATGATTAGAGCCAAAGCTCAAAGGCTCAACGGCAAAAACCTTTTTAAAAACAAATGCGACACTTTAAAAAATTCCGAGTGTTTGAACTTTGACATCTTGATACGATTCTTGTGAATCTCGACTGATTAAAAAAAATAAAAATTTAAACCCGGATTTCAAACCAGGGACCAAATCACGCATGCACCAAATACTACTATTTAGTGACTCCATTCCATTGTCATTCTATTGGAAGTAAGTATTTCATGCTGCATACATACGGATAATTGAGCGACTCTTGTTTTGAATGGCAGTTGGCACCCGTCTCACTGAGTGTCACAAGTCAAGAAGGTTCAATTTAACTTTTTACATATATTTAAATCAACAAGAGCTACATTTTCTTATATATATATAAGCAAACATTCTTAAAACACCTTGTGTCGTCCAGAATATATAGTCTCGACATATATCCCAAATGCCACTTCTTTTTTAAAAGACCTTACTGTAGTGATTTTCAGACTTCAAAGATATAGATTTTAGTGTGAGTTGGCAATAGTCACGAGCCATGACGGTCGAACTTCTGGTTGACTCGACTCAGTATGGAGCCTCACAATTAAATCAAAGTAAACGAATTGGGCAAAAGCAATCATGGTCTTCTTTATCGGGGGGAAATGATTTCCCGGATAGGTCTGGTAAGAGAACTAGTCTACTACCTCTAGACTGCAGTATAGCAGAAAAGGAAGAAGTGTTAATATCATCCCGTGAATATGGGGAACCAACATGTAAACTAGAATCGAGTAGGAGAGGCAGTATGAGCAGCATATTCACCAGAAAGACCAGCACGTTGGCGTCACCTCGAGCCCAAACCCTCAAAAATACTGATTCTGATTTTGGCATCATGAAGATCCAGCAGCTAATGGATTGTATAGCCCATATCGATTCTCCAGGGTCAGAAGGGCCACCTCCTCGACCCCCTAAAGGACAAAAGTATACCGGGTGCAAACCAATAGCATCAAAATTTGGATCCGAAAACAAGAATATGAATTCACATCATACTAGCGGTATTTCTTCTGGGGCAAGTGCATCGGCTATGTTACGAAAGTCGAGGACCTCCGCAGACCTTCATGTTGCCTCCGAACAGAAGGGAAGCGCTAGTATTACTTCCTTTACGAATATTCGGGATCATCTTCGAAAATATTCAGAGTCTGAGATGAAGCGGGGTGGTTCACACACCAATCTGAACCATTCGAGTAGCCGCACAAGTTCGTCGTTATTCGTTCCTAGCACATCTTCACCGGAGTCTGGGGATTGTACCTCCTTGAAAACTATGGAACTTTACACTAAATTACAGCGAGTAACTAGAATGCCCCGCAAGAAAGTGAAGCCCCAGCAGCTAAAGAGAGAGTCAAAATCAAGCAGTCTACTTGATGTGTACAAGCGCGTCACACACAAGAGCCGCTCATATCCGGCTTCACCACAAACGGCCCGCAAAACGAGTGAATTCCATGCTGCCCCCAGACCTCCGGGGTCGCAAAGGCTTCCGTCCTTGTCATTAGAGGATCTACTCTCCAGTGCTAGAAGTAACTCCAGGTCATCGAGTGAGAGACTGCAGGCGGTCACTTCCTTATCTCATAGGGATTCAGAATCCGAAACTGCCGTATTCGACGGCGAGGCTCATTACTTCGAAGACCTGGATATCTCAGCATTGCTCCGTGTGCACACCGACGTATTCTCAGGAATCGACTGGGGAGAAAGTTTAGGAAATAATGGAGAACTCCACGTTGCTATATTAGGCGCTAGTGGCACAGGGAAAACTGCACTGTCTAATCGACTGTGTAAAGGAATGTTTGATGCATCTTACGAACCCACTATCGCCGAAACACACAGCCACACCGTTCTTGTAGGAGGCCACAAGTGCAGCATCCGCATCTTGGACAGTTCTATGGACGAGTGGACGTGTGAGAAGACTATCCAATTCAGGGCAAATATAACTTCTCCAGGAAAGTACAGAGCGTCGAATAGGTCCAGCTCCACACACCTAACTCTGTGTACCAAGAGTTCTAGCTTGAAAAATCTGAGTACTGTCACCAATAGAAAGTCCAACAGTGTACCCTCGAGCATAGATCCCCTATGGTGGGCCCATGGATACATACTTACGTTCTCCGCTGACGACAGAAGAAGTTTCGAACACGTTGTGTCCCTAAAAGAGGAATTAATGGACAGACGACGTCGATTCCCAGCCCTAATGGCAGCCCAGCTCCCTATCATAGTAGTAGGCACCAAGGCAGACGTTTACGGTAAGGATGGGAAAGGAAAAGGAGTGGCAGATAACCTTCCTGCGTGGTTAACTGATATTGAAACACTTGTTACAATGAAATGGGGGTTTCAGTTCAAGTTGGTAACCTGTACGGGACATCATTCGAACAAAGTTTTCCACGACTTAGCTGAAACAATGCGAGACTATTACATCCAGCTGCTGCTACGTGAGGGGTTTTCATATTCGCCTAATTATGCATTGAAAGAAGAAAAGGAGCAGAGTGTATCGAGCGCGCCTGGTCGCCTGGTGACATCATGATGACTGTTGGATCATATTAAAATTGAGTTCAATACTTTTTATTTCACCAGTATGGTATGGATACTGGAACCTCAAATCTCTGACTTGTTGCAACTTCTTGCATAGTCGGGATCTAGTACTCAATAGATCGGGTCCCTTATGTACACTGCAGTGGCTGCGGTTTTATACGAGCGATATTTTCTGGATAAACTATCAAGCTAACACAAAGTGCGACGATTGAGCTACTTGCGTATAACAGATAAACGTCACGAAGTAACAATAAGAGTCAACTAATGCAAATGCTGCGTAAGCATCGTCGAGATATACCAACGTCGCATTTAATCCCATTTTTCTCCCTCTTTAACGTTAGCTTGGATTTTTATCATCTTTACAACTTCTCAACGAATTCAAAAAAGCTTTCAGTAAATCATGATTGTCCAACAGACCTACAAATGGGGGAAGGTCTTCACTTATCCAGAGACGCGCGGTCTACCTGACGTAACGGATGAACGATGCGATGGTTTCTATATAATGATTTGCGGGAAGGTGTAGTGTGCAAGCTATAGTAAAACACGACATGTAATACATATTTATATATACATATATATTATAAAGAGCACTGTAGGCTGTATGTAGGCCTGTTGGCTGTAGCCGAGAGAGAAGCTGCCTATATGTAGTCTATTCTTTTTTATTACCGGAATAGTTATTTGAAATATTTCCATACACATATACTATAAATATTGTATACTGTTGTTGTTTTCAATTAGAAGTTTATAACATACGTATGACGTAAATTTTACATTATGTAAATATCGAGATAAGATATTTACGTATAACGGTTTCATGGGTCAGACCGCGGCGTCAGAAATGGCGCGTGATTTTTCTAGATAATTGTCTACTATCATAGATGTGTCCAAGTGTGATGTTACAATTTTGGATCTTCCCCTTAGTACGAGAGAGTACATATAGTATCACAAAATGAAATCGGCCTAAAAATCGGAGAGATTTTTGTTTAGAAGACGACGAAACACAGAAATCAAGATTCGTAAAGATAATCGCTACATGCTATTAGGTCTTCTGGTTACAGCAATATAATTGTACACGCGAGATACGAACTAACTTGTGCTAGTGTGCAAGCTTATTCATATATATATATATATATATATATATATATATATATATATATATATATATATATATATATATATATATATATATATATATATATATATATATATATATATATATATATATATATATATATATATATATATATATATATATATATATATATATATATATATATATATATATATATATATATATATATATATATATATATATATATATAATAGATATAATATATATATAAATATATATATATATATATATATATATATATATATATATATATATATATAATAATATATATATATATATATATATATATTGTGGATACTTCTTCATACACATACGTACACCTGACAATTGCATATCGGCTACAAGACAACGCTTTTACTCTGCATTACGTTATACATCATATCGAAAGGAACGAGAATAAGAGTATTATTCAAAGGCTTTAATCAAGTACATACCCATACAAACCAGACAGTAATTAGTCAGAATGGAACTTCGTGTGGGAAATCGATTCACTATCACACGCAAGATCGGAGGGGTCCCTTTGGAGATATATATCATGGTATGTGCGTTTGTCCGCTTCGTTGTAGTTGTATCAGAGAACTGAATCTTAGCACTAGAATATATATATATATATATATATATACATATATGTATATTTGTATATGTATAAACATATATATATATATATATATGGATATGTGTATATATTCTATTATATATGTATTTATTTCTACATATATATATATAAAATGTGGAACGTATTTAAACACACACGCACACATCACATCATATATATATATATATATATATATATATATATATATATTATGTATTTATTTCGTATATTTATTTGTGCATTTGAATGTTTCCGTTAATGTATTGTTTGTATTGTTTGTATATTTATGTGTGTAGAAGCATATAATGCATAAGCATGTGCCTATACACACATATATATATATATATATATATATATGTGTGTGCATGCATACACACACGTATAAGCATGTTTATGTCGATTTTTTCCAATATATTTATCGATTACTTTGACAACATATATATATATATATATATGTATGTATTTTATGTATGTGTGTATTTATGTATATATCTATTTATTTGTATATGTGTATTTATATTTATATATATGATTTAGGGAAATATGATACAATTGCGTTTATATATATATATAAAATATATATGTATATCTATATATTATTATATATCATATATATATATATATATATATATATATATATATATATATGTAAATGCAAATGTAAAATGTAAAATGTATGTGTACATATGTGACACGTACGTGTTTAAGAATGATGTAATTATGAATTGTTTTATTCATTTACTTCGATAAGTACATACATATGTATTTATATTTTTTTTGTTCGTTAGACCATATGCTGTCTCATTGTATGTATATACATTTCATTCTATTTTAATATATATGTACTTTTACATGTTTGTTTGTGTTTTTGTGTATATATTACTATATTTATATATATATATATGGACATATTTATATCAATCTGTATCTATATCTATCCATCAATTCTTCAATTTATATATATTCTGTCTTCATCTACATATAAAATATTTTATTTATATATATTCTTTCTGTCTTCATCTATATATATATATATATATATATATATATATATATATATATATATATATGGATATATTTCTCGACATGTTTATACATATTTATATATATAAGATGATATTGACTACATATAATTATATATATATATATATATATGTATGTATTTTTTTTCATTTCATTTCATCTATACATGTTCATGTACATTTAGTTGTATATATATATATATATATATATATATATATATATATATATATATGCGTGCGTGCGTGCGTGTTTGTTTTTGTTTCCCGTATTATATATGGCATATACCTATATATATATATATATATATATTATATTATATTATATATATGTATATGTATATGTATATGGATATGTATATTTGTATATATACATATATATATATATATATATATATCGATATATATATATACCTATACACATAAATATATTTATATTTGTATATGTGTGTGTGTGTATGTGCGTGTATTTTTTTCTCGCCCCATGTATTGTCGATTTCAACTTGTGGATCTATGATTTCATTGTAATACATAGAGAGTGTCATTCCTCGTATTGCACCGACGTCTATGACCTTATGTTGTTGTGTTCACTATTCTACTGTGTGCGAGCTAGCATCCCACCGATAGACTGTTGTCTGAATGACAATTACGCTGTATCTGCTCTGTACTCAGTTTTTTTTTCCTCGTTTCTGTCGGGCGCATATTGTGAGCTCTTGCTTACTGCTTTATCCTTCATCTGTGCTTAATGCTTTGTCCTTCATCTGTACTTAATGCTTTATCCTTTATCTGGCACAGGACGAGAGATAGTAAATGATCAGGAAGTGGCCATCAAATTGGAAGCCTTAAAGAGCCGACATCCCCAGTTGTACTACGAGTCTAAATTGTATAAAATCTTCCAAGGAGGAGGTGCGTATCTGTGTGTGTGTCTATTTTCAGAGGTGGTAGAGGGAGGGCATACGTGTGTGTGTATTCAATATTCTCTCACGTGTGTATAGGACTTGGGTCGTTTCCCTTCATGTCTGTGTGTATTTGATGCACTTTGATTGGGTGCTTGTGCTTGTGCTCCGTATTCACGGCGTTGTTTTATCGTCCTAGGGCAGGTATCTAACACCTCCATGGCTCCATGGAGTGATGTGTGTTTAGATCCGGAGTGTCCGTGTGTGTTCAATCACTCCATAAAGCACGATGCATGCACAGGTCTCACATGATTGTGGTCCCTATCCTCCTGGTTTTGACTTTCCTACCGCCTTAGTGTAGTATTCGGACCTTGTTATATGACTTCCCCACTCGTATGCATCATAGCTCTGCACATTTCACTCAGGCACAAGTATCTACCATCCACATCAGCATCGGATCACGATTCTCAGTGAAAGAGTTCCATGCCTCTTGCGACGTCATCTCAACATGCATCCTTAGACAGCGTAGCTGCGTTTACGTTCTGACATTTGTACACATATCCTTCCACCAGTGGTATGTATTGGACTCTCCGTGTCATACTACCCGCACTCAGCCAAACCCTAGAGTGCACCCCAAGACAAACAGGGGTCTGGTCGACTTCCTATGCACGTATCGGCTTCACTATCACACCCCTTTCTCTTAAGCCTGCTATTCCTTCTACCTCACTCACTAACCACTCACTCTGTCGCTTTGCCTTACACTCCACCCTACCCCCCCCCCATCTCGGCTTGCCTGGTCGTTGCTGCGTGCAGAGGGGGTGCCTAAGCTGTACTGGTACGGACAGGATGGCGAGTACAATGTGATGGTTATAGAGCTCTTGGGGCCGAGTTTGGAGGATTTGTTCCAGTTTTCAGACCGCCAGTTCTCGCTCAAAACCGTGCTGATGCTAGCGGACCAAATGGTATGTCATCTGATTCGAGTTGTAGGCTGGTACTATGAGGAATGACTAGAGCCTGTGCGAGTATTCGTGTTTATAGAACTACCGTATGCCCTTCTGCTGCCAGTTGCTGTGTAGTAGTCTGGGCTATAAGGAATGATATGTGCCTGTGCGAGTGTTCGTGTGTGTATAGAACTACCGTATGCCTTTCTGCTGCCAGTTGCTGTGTAGTAGTCTGGGCTATAAGGAATGACATTCGGCATGTGACCCAACTGTTTGTGGAGTGGACTTTCCACGGGGCAGGTGCAACGGATTGTTCATCTCTTCTTATGCTGCACCTTTAGACTGCTGGTGCTCTGGGTAGCTCATAGGCCCTGCATCAGTACACACAAAACACGTGGTCATCTGTACACACAACACGTGGTGGCCAAGAATAGACATAGCTTGGGTGAGCTTATTGGCGGAGATAACCGGCACAGTTATAGACCACAGTAGTGGGGTAGTGATATCGCGCGTTTGTGGTTCCGAAGTGAATTCTTGTGTCCAACGATATGCCCATCTGCAGCTCATACTTACAACCTCGCACTTTCCCGGGATGCGACCGTATCGAATTTTATAAATAGCTTTGCTCGTACCCATACTTACCTACCCCTGATCGGCACAACTCCCTCCGCAGATCTCAAGGATAGAGTTTGTGCACTCGCGGAATTTCCTGCACCGCGATATAAAACCCGACAACTTCCTCATGGGCATGGGGCGTCGGGGGCATGTGGTGTATGTGATTGACTTTGGGCTGGGCAAACGGTACCGAGACGCGCACAAGCAACACATGCCGTACAGGGAGAACAAGAGCTTAACGGGCACCGCACGCTACGCCAGTATCAACACACACGCCGGCAAAGGTATGCGGATGGCTCTGGGTTGGGCTGGGGGTTCTGTATGGGTGTTGTGGGTGTTGGTGTTGGTGTAGGTGTAAGTGTAAGGGGTCTGACCTGTGATGATATATTTGTTGTAGTGTCATAGAAGTGCTTCAGACTAGAGTAAGTGTACATGTTTGAGTGGATTAGATGTTGGCGTCCAAAAATATATATAGCGTGCATGTTTCAGTGGTAGTACGTGCACATAGCTAGATATAGCAAGGGTACGCAACGTGGATGTATAAGTTGGTGTGCATGCTTCTGCTGAGGGTCTGACTGGCTTGAATTTTAATAGGTGTCTCCTTAGAGCTCAGTTTATGTCTAAAATGCTGTGGATAGTGATTGGGGTCTGGTTTATTAGGTGTTTTTGTAGATGATTTTTTTTGTATTATGAAATTTTTTGTTTTTCTTCAGTTGTTCGTTGTCATTTGTGTTGTAGCATGGCTCTCGGCGTAATATATATATATATATATATATTGCCATTGTACTGGCCCATCCTTATTTGAGATGGGTTTGTATCAGATATCTGTAGTCATTCACACGGCGACGTCTACCTGGTTACCACAGAACAAAGCAGACGAGATGACTTAGAATCGCTGGGCTATGTGTTGATGTATTTTCTGAGGGGAAGTTTACCGTGGCAGGGTCTGAAAGCCAACACGCGCAAACAAAAGTACGAGAGAATATCCGAGGTCAAGATGAGTACCTCGGTCGCAACGCTCTGCAATGGGTTCCCAGGTAAGACTATATGTGTTCGTATGGTGGGTTTGTCTATGTGCAATGGGCAGAGAGATACACATATGCACATATTTCTTCAGTATATGTAGCTATATGGATATATATATGTTTTATATATATATATATATATATATATATATATATATATATATATATATATGTGTGTGTGTATGTGTGTGTGTATGTATATCCATGTAATGCTGATTTTATGGATTTCTAGTCTATCCCATGGCGGTGGAAGTCTGCCACGTAAAACATTTAGAACCCAAGTGATGTCTTGGTTCTGCACGTACCTAGTTTTACTTCAAGTCCTTTTTGTTTCACATAAGAGTATGCACAACTAGCCCATTCATACTCACTTATAAGGTTATAGCATCCTGGTTGAATTGTATGCCTGGGTTATGCTTGTACTACGTACGATTCTAATCTCATCTGAAACTGGAACTGGATTAGTGGGTACATAGCAACATGTACTTTTATTCAGCGCAATGATGCACTCCTACCATGTTATATGGGGATTCGTTACGGGTGCACGAGTAAGTTACTAGAAGTTAGTATCTACATCTATATATACTGACGCAGCTTCAAACATAAAATATTTACACCATGTGTACTTTGTATCTATGTTAATGATAGGAACTATACAAGAATTATTTACACGTGTATATTTATATTTCTTCACACCGTGTGTACTTTGTATCTATGTTAATGATATGAACTAGTCAAAAATTATTTACACGTGTATATTTATATTTCAATTATATGTCGTAGGTTGCCTAGTAAGTTATTGTGTATATATACCTCGTACTTAAGCACTCAAGTATTCGCCTATCGGTCCATTATGTCAAAACATATGTCACATATACACAAACGTTGTTGCTAGTACAAAAAACGGTGTGTATGTGCATGATACTCAAACATTCACACCGCACACACATGCACAATCAGTATTCACATAGCCGTCCGTCATAGAACATGTTCGTGTTGTACTCGTATATGTACTATCTACTTTCACCTTTCGCTCGTCTCACATATACTCCAATGCACGCCTCTCCCCCTCCCCCCGTGTCGCACACAGCGGAGTTTGAGGAGTACTTCTTATACGTCCGAGGCCTGCAGTTCATGGGCGACCCAGACTACCTGTACTGCCGCAACATATTCCGAAAGCTGTTTGCGCGAAAGAACTTTGTGTATGACTACATGTTTGACTGGAACTTGACGGTGCAGCGGAAAGACGTGGCCAACGGAGCACCGCCCCAGGCGAGTGGTGGGGGGGTGTCGATTGCGGAGAAGAACGTGAACGCTAATCTGAACAAGACACACCAGCAGCAGCAGCAGTACCAGACCCAGCCACACACACACCAACAACAAGCACCGCAACAACAACAGCAGCAGCACCATCAACAGCATCAGATGCAACTACAGGCACAGCAACAGCAACAGCAACAGCAACAGCAACAGCAACAACCACCGCAACAACCACCGCAACAACAGATACCACCACAGCAGCAGCAACACCACCACCAACAGCAACAGCAACAGCAACAGCAACAGCAACAGCAACAGCAACAGCAACAGCAACAGCAGCCGTTGCAACCCAAGATGAGTGGCACAGGCACCAGGCAAATGCAGGGAGGGGGTGGCAGACAACAACAACAACAGCCCACACCGGGCGAGGTGCAGGGCCAGGGCCAGGTGTCCCAAAATCAGGGGCAGGGGCAGCCCCGAGGGCCGCATATGACCCGTTCCCAGTATAATTTAAGGCAGGCGCAGCTTATGAACGAGTCACAACCACAACAACAGCAGATGAGTGTGGCCCAGGCACACAGCATGCAGCATTCTCAGCTGGCACAGCAGCAGCAGCAGCAGATGCTGCTCAACAAGGAACGCCAGGCCCAGAACCAGCAGATGCAGGTATGTCGTAGGCGTGGAAGTGTATGGATGGGTGTGCTTGTATGTGTGTGCATGTGTAGAGGTTTGCAGAGATGAGTAATCGGATCTATGTCGTGCTTATGCATATGTGCGGGATGTATGATGGTTTGTATGCGTGTGTTATGTTGACATATGTATGTGCTTAAGCATGGCTAGTTATTATGCCCTGTTTTATTCGAAGTCAACGCTCGTTTATGGCGTGTCGAATGAGTTGGTCAAAATTTAGTGGCAGATGAGTCTCATACTTGTGGCAAGGGCTGTTTGGTTTGGTTTGGTTTGGTTTGGTTTGGTTTGGTATGGGGTGGTATGGTTTGGTGTTTCTGTTTGTTTTATGTTTCGTATTTAGTTTGCTTTGCTTTGTGGGGAGGGTTTACCATGGCGTTTATCGAAGTGTACAATGCTGTAACATTGCAGAACTGTTATATGCACGCATGTATCTATTTCTTATACGCCATATGCACACATGGGCCACCGTAGTTTCATCCATGTATGGTATGTCATGTATTGAGACTCCAGACGTGTGTGTGCGGATAGCGTGTCGTCTGGTCAGGCTCATTGGAATAGTACATACGACGCGTACATACCATCCCGCGATGTGTGCCCATGTTCAATAGGTCGAGTGGATGTATCGTTCGCGTGTGCCTATGCTTCATGACATTCTACACGCACAGCCATTACCGAGACTCGTATGAGTATGATACCTGTCTTGCCGCATGCGTATCGAGTTCGAGTCGAAAGTCTTAGGCGTATGCTGCCAATGGGCATGTATAGATACCACACAGCACAGATATCAAATGTTTAATGGAGGACGTTGGCTTGTGTAATGAATGTGTGAGTCTACACAGCCCAACTGCACGAATCCACTGTATCGTAGAAGACTCACTAACCTTTTGGGAATTCTCCTGTCCCTCCTCCGCGCGTCCCCGCATCTACAGCAACAAGACTACTCGTACCGACGAGACTAGGTTAAACCAAAGTTGAAAACACCGATTACCCCTGTTTGAACCACCTACCGCCGCACGCCGCACGCCGCACGCAACATACCACCCACAACTTAGTCAAGTGAATAACTGCAGTGGTACACACCGTCCGTCGCTGTGTGTCTTACTACCGTTTCCCGCGACACTCGAGCTTATTTAAGTGTACGCGAACACTTAAGAAAATCGCAAGTCCAATTTTCACAAGTACTTATAAAACATATCAAATAATGAGCCCGAACCACGAACCGATCCTTTTTATTTCAAGTCACAAAAGAAACAATGTTCGAAAGTGTTAACGAGTATGTATCTATGATGTGCTGTGTGATGGTCTTAGTTAGAGATAAATATAGATGTGCACATCGGATTGGGCTGTGTTTATTTTTTGTAACGTTATAGTCATTCGATTGAATTGTCCGTTGTTGATTGTGGACATGTTTTCTGTTTGTCGGGACCTTCGCTGGTACTTTTGAATATAGGCATATGTCTGCATATTACAACGTACATCTGTAAGTCCGTATGCAGAACTTCAGAAAGGGGTTTCAACGATACTAATAAATAAACTTATATCTGCCCAGTGATATAAAAAAAAACAATGTATATTGCTGCTTTGTGTTCTGTAGAGGCCGCATTCCACCCACAACTCTCATCACAGCCAATAAAGTTGCGAAACTGTCCGTGCGGCGCCAAAAAAAAAAAGGGGGACCGGCAGACCATACAATTAGGAAAAGGAACTCGCAACAGGTGCAATTGAATACTGAAGTGACCAAGATGATATCACAGCCTTTTAAAAGCAACAAGAGGAGGATTGCGTGCGGCGGAGTCGAGACCGGTTCCGTTTAAGTGTCTGTGGACATGGGCAGGTGCATGGTGGTCGGACAAACTTTAACCAAAAAGCACAGAATAGTAAAGGCTTAGATTGGGTGTATGTGGACTATTGCTATACATTGGTCAGTTCGTATCGTACCACGAAGAGTGGTCAGGCCCTTCCTTAGTAGTTAGTATTTGTTATGAGCCTTAGTTAAAGAGTGGGGGGACATCTCACCAGAACGAAGCTCGTCATATCTGTGCAACATCAAATATCTCATTTATAACAACTCTGAAAACAAACTTATACGTGTTTATACATCTACGTGTTTGCATCCACACAATGCCTATTAGATAGTAGTCTCATTCTCTGGCGTCACATAACCAGACTACAGAATCCTTACAATAATTATGAGCTCCACATGTTCTTCGAATTAGCTGTATAGTTTGAGTCATAACGCGTAAAGTTTGACTCTATTCGGACTTCAGACATCCTATCCTTACCCCCAATGAAAACACGGCCTGCTTTATATTCCCTGTGCATTGCTAGTACATACCCACACGAAAGGAGCTATGTGCGCCTGTGCTCCTCAGATAGCCCCGTCAAGTGCCTAGTTCATCTACTAGGCTTCGTGTAGTATGCATTCTTAGTACATACCCACACGAAAGAAGCTATGTGCGCCTGTGCTCCTCAGATAGCCCCGTCAAGTGCCTAGTCCATCTACTAGGCTTCGTGTAGTATGCATTCTTAGTACATACCCACACGAAAGAAGCTATGTGCGCCTGTGCTCCTCAGATAGCCCCGTCAAGTGCCTAGTCCATCTACTAGGCTTCGTGTAGTATGCATTCTGGAAGCAAGTGTATCAGGAAAACCAACACAAGTGTTCAATTCACTGCCTTCTATGTATCGTAGAATCTTCTGCTCGCCAAACAACTTCTTGCATTTACGTACATAGAAAATATTGGCCAGTATTGAACACGAGACTCGAAAACTAGTAGGAACATACATAAAAACAGAACACATTCCCATTCGCCGCCCACATACGTTTACATATGCCCTGCATTTTTCATGGCCGTAATCGGTCCTGTCGCTTCTCAACCCTGCTACATAGGCCGGTATATGCAAGGCTCGACTCGATCATACGACAGAACAGACTGTGCATAACCTCCAAATAATGATAAGCTGAGCTTCCACAACCTAGTGTGTCTGTAGACTACAAATGCACCGAACAATAATCTGAGGTGAATGGTACACTAGGTAATCCTTAGTTGTGCACACCAGTGTTATGTATTTGATATGCCCATTGCACACGGTCGTGAACACATTATTGACCACACGCATGCAAGACCACTAGCCCAGACCTGCTCGGAAACCGCCTTGAGTACATACTTTCGTGTGACTCTACCAACAAACAATGGCTATGAAAGTATACACTCACGACTGCTTTTAGTTGCGTGTGAATATGTAAGTATTATTCCATCATGGGCATTCGCAACCGTGTGATTGCCACACGTTTCTACCCAGGGTTAAACTACGTTCGCGTGATAGGATGAAAATTTCATGCTATTAATGGGAGATTTCTTATAGTGGTGCTGGTAAATATATGTGTACACAGTGTATATGTATATTCATAACATATAGAAACATGTGCGTGTTTTGTTATTAAAGGGAGATTTCTAATAGTGATGGTGGTAAATATATGAGTACACAGTGTATATGTATATTCATAACATATAGAAACATGTGCGTGTGTTGTTATTAATGGGAGATTTCTTATAGTAGTGGTGGTAAATATATGTGTACACAGTGTATATGTATATTCATAACATATAGAAACATGTGCGTGTTCTGATTATCGGATATTTGGTATAAATGGCAATTTAATGTACATAGGTATAGCATGCAGAATAAAACACTACGAGTATTCAATGAGAGCTGTAGATATAAGGATTTAACTGAGCGTGTAGTCGTTATATATGGATGCACTTTCGCTTGGTTTACCTTAGCAGCAAACAAATGGACGATACACAATGCACCATCTGTAAAAGTATATCCTACTTGCAGAGCTTGTCGAAGTGAGTCTGCATGCTTCATATGCCTCTGTTAGATGCACAAGAAGTACACTTTGTATTTCTATAGACGCTTGTTCTGTTGTGCTACGCGAGTTATCATGTTTGTATTTCTATAGACGCTTGTTCTGTTGTGCTACGCTAGTTATCATGCTTGCCTGCTATGTAAATAAACCACAGTGACAGTGGGTTAGATAATACCACATACATACTATACATACTATACATACGTAGTAGTTTTTAGCACAGCTGTCATTATGTTCGGAGGCTTATATAGTAGCAGGATACATACAACCCAGCACACATACTTTGTTAAACCCAAAAAAATTCAAAACATATGACGGTATTGATAATGTCTTTTGGAAGGTTGCATTTAAAAATATTTTTTCAATGGCATGTTTATTAAATTAGTTTGTTGTTCACTTGCCAGAGGTGTCTAATGGGTCACTTAAGATCACTGTGTATCTATCTCTAGAAAATCTCGCTACCAGAATATCGTTTCTTTGCGATTAGAAGCTAAGCATTACGCTATCATCTTATATGATCCAATTGCAGATATACATATACACGTTCCCTGAAAGTGCATATACATATACACGTATATAGGAATATATACACAAGAACGCATATATAACTACAGGATGACGGGTATCTTAGATGCAGACGACTTGCTAGCTAAGCTTGACGAAGACCACTGGAATGTGTTGGTTGCTTCGGGTGAGTATACACAAATGGAGGTTGACAAGGCTCGACGGAAATTGGCTGTGAGAGAAGAGGTCAGCATGTGTAAAGCAATGCTTTTGATGGGTATGATACTATTATCTGTAGTTGTATGTTACTTACGTAGATTAATAATGGAAAGTGTACGAGGGTATCATGTATATGTGTACCTTTGTTGTTCAGTATTGTGATATGTTTGTCACCTCATTATGTAATGCATCAGTAGGCATTCATATATAAGAAGGTTTGCATCGTAGTGCAGTCATCTCTAATTCAGGGCCGATGCCCTATACCTTCAAGCGCGGTTGTTTTATCAGCAGTGCTAGGGATGAGGGTTCTAAAACTACCCGTTTCGCGAGCGTATACTTATCTATCGTGGAAGAGCCATCTGTGGTAGTGTATATACACCGTGTATATGTATACCTCACCCTGTACTGGCTTGGGCAACTAGCCTGATATAGTACGTGGAAATAGAGTCGCTCGTGGTTTATGGGCGATCATACCTCCTATGCACTAAGCATGATATATTTGCTCTATCACTCCACCGATCAAATGAGTGTACACGCGTGTATCTCATTCAGGCTCAACGCCAGTGAATAGCCGTATCATATCAAACATTGCGCAGGCATTCACGAGTGTAAGCTTCAGTCTAGATAGATATTCGACTTAGCATCTTCAAATATTTGGTTATAGTAACTATACTTACGGAGTCTTCTTAGCCTATATTCTTGTACCTATACGCTCAGAAACATCAGATATCGAAGTATGAGTGTTTCTAGCCACCGGATTATTGTCTCTCAGTCTGTGCACGATATATAACCCAAAACTCTAATTTGCTGTACAATCATTCGGGTTTCTCCAAACACCACGCCTCATCGTCGGGTACTTGACCTACGAACGCGCAATTGGTAATTTGCCCTATACTTCTTACGTAAATGGTATTAAAGTTACGTGGCAACGAATCTACGGCGCACATGCTTCCCCGTTATTATACATGGACAACATTCAAACACCAGTTTTCATATCGTGCACCAGGCCTGGAAGCCAAGGATGAGCTAGTGCTGCGCATTGCCAGTCTACAACTGGAACTGGAGAAGCGATACCTGGCCATAGAAACACTGTCGCAGTACCACGCCCAACACGCACACATGAATACACAGGTGTCTCTGTTGCTGGCGAAGCTATACTTCCGGGATGATAAGAAGAACAAGGCGTCTGTGCTATGCCAGGAGGTGGTGGACCTCTACAAGAAAGCCAATACCCCAGATACGGAGCTCACAGGTGCGTTTCGCATATACACGTGTTTGTATTGTGTTCCGATACGTGTAATATAATTGGTTCATGCGGCCCTGTCCGCTTTTTGAGGTGCAGGTGCACTGTTGTGCATCGCCAGTCACGCGAACACGCACATTGGAGATGATGCGGGGCGTGGCCTGGTTCAGGTGATTAGGTTGGAGAGTGTGCCGTAGCGCTGCTGTGCTGTGCTGTGCGTGTTGAGGAGATTGGAGCGTGTACGCCTGTAAATATCAGTGTAGGCTGATAGACATCCACCCGTCTACCAAACTCTCGGTGACATCAGGGTTGGCACCTGCGCGAATAGCGTGAAATTGATTGTTGTACCGTTCAAGCTGGTCTGAGCTCTTAAGTTGCACGCTGTAGCTACCTGGTATTCACTTAGGTGACGGGGTCTTAGGTGTATGGCACATTGATAGGCATTCAGTGGTAGTACGATGCATGCAGTAGTATCCCTGCACCCCTTTTCCGGCACCCTCACACCCAGTGCCTTGTCCTGTTTTGTTTTGCCTTGGAGCAGAGGATGCGGCGCACACGCCAGCCAGCCCATCAGACCCGGACGCGTACCGACAACAGAGGGCCAAGGACAAGCAAGCTGTAGCGGATGCGTTCTATATACTCGGGTGGATAGCCATACACGCTGGAGACCACACGCAGGCATACACCGTGTGGGAAGACGGGTACACGTGGCTGCCAAAAGACAAGCGCCTCAGGAAACAACACCGCAAACGGTACTGTTGGGACCAGGAACGGGTGCAGGGAGAGGCAGACGGGAAGGGTCAAGGTAGGTAGCTGTGGCTGAGTCACCCCTGTTAGGTGTGCACAGCTGGCCGTGTATATGACGCGCTGGACATTTGGATATCTTTGTCTGGGCCCTGATATGATATGAGAAATCGTTTGCAGTAGGTAGTCTGTTTGTATCCTACGTGCGCACTACTACACTCACGGTCGCCCAGTCTGACCCCATACTTGCATCGATCCGCAGACGGTTGCGCCAATGCACCAGTAGACGAGATGGAGGCCTTTTCAGTAGACGAAGCCCATCAAGACGAGCTCGCACTCAACCTATTCTCGCGTCATACACAACAAAATCGGGTCGTGTTCCGGTCCAAAAAGCCCATAATTCCCGAAGATGAGCGGCAGATGGTGTTGGGTGCGTGCGAGCAGTTTGCTGCGGATAATGGAGGTGGGTGGGGGACCGTGCGGCACTGTTCGGTGCCTACTACCGATGTGGCTGTAGAGGATATCCCTATACTTAGACCCTGGCTCAGGTGTGCTATAGCAACATTGGTGTATGTGTGCTGCGGATGAAGTGGCAGTTGGTGCGTGGGTGTGTGTGTATTGACATGTCGGCATACTGTTGTAAGTACACCTTTGCGACATTATACCGTTCTCACCACATATGGCGCCTGGGATAAGCCGCCAGTTATGTGTCCCTGTCCGAGGTCAGTAAATCGACAGTTTATCTAAAAATGGACCTATAATGTCTTATTTGACACGATACTATGACATGCAATGTACTACTTGATACAGTACTATGTTCCCTTAGTGACTTTCAGCGTTTTCTGGGTATACAGCATGCCATATATACACCAGATGAATGTACTCATCTCGGTTGCGTTGACGATGAGCTGGTTCTTCTGAGTGCGGGTTTCATCCACCTGCAGATGTACTGAGCACATATGGTGATGCAGAGACATGGAACACATACGAACACGCGCAGTGACAATCTGTGCACCCAGCATACCCCACGAACTATATACAAACATGCCATGCCGATAAACCCGTGTACCGAACTTCCTTTCCAACTACTGCATACATATGTACAGGACTCTCATGAGGAAGCGCCTAGCCCCTATGCTGCGGGCCTGTTTCCCCCTCTTAGCTGATGGGACTGATCTGGGACCACGTGGCGAGCGTGTGCGCATCCACGATGCCTTTGTTGTACGGTACGATGCAGCTGATAGGAGCGTGTCTCTGCCCACACACAGCGATACATCGTCGCTCAGCTTCACTGTGGCGCTGTCGGAGCAGAGTGGCTATGAGGGCGGTGGCACGTGGTTTGGAGCATTGGGTGGGAAGGTGGTGGATGCTCCGGCAGGTAAGTGTTGCATTAGAGTGTATGTTTGGGTGGGTACAGTGTGTGCGTTTATGGATACAGTGTGTATGTGTATGGACACAGTTTGTCGGTGGGTGGGAACAGTTTGTGGTTGGGTGGGTACAATGTGTGCGCGTATGGAATTACAGTGTGTGAGTGGGCGTGGGTACAGTGGGTGAGTGGGTGGGTACAGTGTGTGTGTGCATGGGTACAGTGTGTGCGCATGGGTACAGTGTATGTGTGTGGCTGATACAGTAGGTGAGTGGGTGGGTACAGTGTGTGTGTGTATGGACACAGTTTGTCGGTGGGTGGGAACAGTTTGTGGTTGGGTGGGAACAATGTGTGTGCGTATGGGTACAGTGTGAGAGTAGGTGGGTACAGTG